>CAJFCZ010000211.1:0-20000 GCA_904066245.1 Eimeria sp. OTU-Y
ATGTACGTATATATATGTATGTATATATTTGCACCCGCGAATAATTCCTGCTCACAGCACGTGCGTTTCCACCTCGCAAACTAGTGTATGTACATATGTATTAATTCAAGGGGACGGAAGGTTTTGCACATTGTTAAGCGTAACATTCACCAGACTGTGAGTTGGATTAGCGAAGTTTATGGAGATGTGGAAGGGCGGGGCAGTTCATCCGCGGGACATTTATGGTTGTGAGACTCGCGCTTAGTTTCTTTTGAAATTCAGCCTGTAAGGTTCGAGCGCACTAATAGGGCCAAGATGTTCACGGGTTCAGACCTATAGCGAGTTGTAGAAATCTGAAGTTTGGGCGAAAGGAAAGCGCGATAGGGGAATACTGCCATTGTAACAGATAGTGCGTATCCCTTCATTCACTCGGTTAACTAACAGGCATATAAAAGGGATTCACCTGCATTGGTTCTCTATTATGCGGAAGCTTTTTGTGTATAGATGGTGAGGCGGCGTCACAACGAGTCTAGTATTTAATTTGTCGTCAACATTCAACGACAATTCATGCTACATGAAAAAATGTGGCCTGTACTTTGCAAATAAAGGTCGTAAGCACACACATGGTACTTATAGAATGTAAACGATATATATAAGGTAAGCAGATATTTAGCACAAAAAACGAAGTAGTCCTTTACACAGACACTGCATTCGAAATTTTGTGTTTACACACTACTGATCAAAATAGGTTGTAAGCTATGCATGCTAGTAAGAGGATGTTGAATGGGGGAAACATTTGTCTTGTGAAAGAATGGCGGCGAGAATGGACGCGTTTCTGTGGGTGTCAGAAAGTATGCTCATGGTTTGTACCTCAAGGTTTATCTGTAGACGTGGTGCGAGAATGCACAAGTTGATTGCTATCTAATCTTGTCGACTCCGGGGAGGTAAACGACGCGTTTAAAAGGGAGTGAGTTCCCCAAGGGAGAATACATAAGGACGATTGCCTTTTCTTCTGTATTTTTCTGGATGGACATGAGGTTGTTTCAAGCACATTGGTAGTTGTGGGTAGTCATCAATCCGTCGCAGGTGGTGAGAGTTGGTAGAGAGCTGAAATAATGCTTTGGTCTGGTTGATATTGGGGGAGGCTGAATTGTTGCAAACGTTGCAAGCCCCTATTTGGCGTCAGCCAGTAAGTGAATCTCGGCGTAGACTGCAAGCAATCTGTTAAGGCGCATTAGCTGTTTTTTTTAGGTGTTCATGACGTAACCGGTGCTTTTGTCACAGTATGTAGGTTTCGCATATTCTGCGCGGATGTTAGCCAGTTAATTGTCATGCGGGGAAAGCGAACATCCCGGCCTGAGCAGAAGCATAAGCGCAAGGTATAAAGAGCATTGGTGATGGATGGCATACCAGATTGTGGGTTTTCTACGACAAAATTTTGCATATACCCCAAAAACTCCTGCGACGTATGAACGTTTATCAGTGTTTCCGAATATTTGGCTCGTCAGTTCGTGCGTCAAGGGCACCATCTGCTTCGGATCTAGCCCTTACGTGGTCATGCGCATGGGGAAGAGCAATTTAGCTTCGTGAGCCTTAAAGTGTTTGGAAAAGATTTCGTATGGTGGGGAGCTGGATATAACAGGAGGTATGTTCTAATGCAAACGACGGTGTTTGACAACCTGGTAAAAACGTGGTGTTGCATTTTACCTATATAACGTAGCGCTTGGCGATAATGGGAACATATTTGAACAGGAAGTGAGCCTCCCGGAAAGTGGCTAAGCTTTGAATGGTGATGAGAAGAGAGCGGGTTGCGCTTAAATGCTAATATGAATGAGAAATTGCACGAGTACAGGGAGTGAGCGATTTATGCCTGAAGCAATGGAAGCGGCTTATCAGCGCAAAGGAGTGGAATGATTTTTGAGGGTAGGAGGGAGCATGTTATGATTCGGAATTATACAGGAAGTGGGTCCAAGCAAGCAGACTGTTCTTGTTTTTGGACTGGTGACATTAATTCGCGATTTGTGCCAAAGCTCTAGAACCCTAAACCCTAAATCCTAAGGCCAGGACATTGAACTGTCTAGTGGGTATGTTGCTCAACCGCATCGGAGAATCTGGCCTACATGGATGGGTGTGCGACATTCAACGCCGCTAAATGCTTGGCAAGGGCATTCTTTATCCATTCGCAGACTGTACGTTAGGAAGCTGAATTCTTAGGAGTTTTCCATGTGACAGGCTGCTTTTGGCCTCTAAGGTGTTTCGAAACTCATGCTTGGCTTGTAAGCTTTTGGCTTCTCATAAGCTGTAGTGGAATCAGTGGTTTCATCGAAAGGGAGTGAGTTGGTGAAGATCCGCAATATTTCTTCTTTTGGATGAGTACAATATAACGGGCAAACAATTGGTTGGGGTTGTAGATTTGTTGTTGGCCGATAACTACTATTCGCTGCTTCAGATTGTAAGAAAGCATTGCTGTTTGGTAGACAGAAGATTTCGCACGAAAGCGCAGAATTTTTTAGCATTTTAATGGACTAACGTATGCCGGTTTCTCGGGTCGAGTGTTGCAGGCTGTAAGTTGTCTAGGTTTAGTAGAAGAAAATACATCGCTTGTCCAACAGTGTGGGCTCTATATTAGATGCCGGCGCTTTGCTGATTGATTGGATGACAGCTGGTGAGCGGGGACGACAAATTTATCATCGCGGATTGATACCGTTTCCTCAAAAGTTTGTGTGCGATTCGAGTTGGATTTTTTTTTTAAATTCGCCACCAGACAGTACGTTGTAATTGTTTGGCATGTCACTGGGGTCCCATATTGCGCTTGCCAAACAAAAAGAAAAGTGGAGTATTCTGTCGCAAATTTGCAGGTTGTAGGTGCAATTTGAATTTTTCAGGAACGGAGCCCCGGAAGAGATCACCACACAACGCAAAAGCAATGTTGAAGAGAAAAATTCGGTGAGCATGTTGCAGGATGTGAGCTTGGTGAAGCCAAAGCAGTGCTAAAGAAGCCCTTTATGCAAGAATCTGAGTTTATGTTTATGAAGGAACTGTCCAAGTTTGGATTATTTACGATCATGTTGGCAGGGTATTCTTTGACGAACAGGGAGTGCGTTACGAGGCAGCTATTGTTTCGGCAGCCGTAAATACCGGTATAGATGTAGGTGGATGGCTATGACGACCTTTTTGAGCATTTCCTTTTCCAGGGAGTGTGTTGGCATCACTGTTGCTTTTTAATTGAAGAGATGCGTTTTCCATTCAGCAGAAAATATATGCTTGTATTTGCTCTGCCATTTGACTCTCGTAACCTCAGAAAGTTAGTTGCAGCGGCCTAGTCAATACAGAGTGTTTCGCTGGAATCTGCCGTTGGATGTTAGAAGCACTTCGCATATGCACTGTTTAGCAACGACTGTATATTTCTTAAGCGACACACTTCAGCTCGTGCGTTCGGATGCCAAGGAATTGCCTTATATTGAGATAATTTCCCTATTCGGAGGTGAAGTTCAGTTTCTGCGTTCATATTCTTTCAACTCAGTGGGTATGTCGCAATGAATCGTTCGAGGAAAGGTGTTTGGCTTCCCGCGTGCAATGGTGCGATGCATTCCATGATTTATGCTGTTGTGCGCCGGCTACTTGTACAGCTAGTGAGTTCGTTGAATCAGGAGTTTAGCGGAGGCGGAAATGCAGAAAACTCATAGGCCTTATATGGTTTTCTTGTCTTTACTAATGCAGACTGTAAGCTGGCGACATTTTTTTTTTAATTTTTACGAGATATACTACATTCGCAAGCATGGAATTGACCTCTATAATGGTATCCTTAGGGTACGAACGTTTGTCAAATGCCTTGGTGCTCAGGGAGTAAGTATTAAGGACCAGATGCAAGTGTAGTATATTAAATGAGTAAGGAGAATGTAATAAAATGTATTCGCCAACTGAGAGGGCAATATGACAGCCTGTGAGTTCAGTGCAGATGCGCGTCTAACGAGTGGAATTAAAAAATTCTTCAAGTGGCTATAAACTAAGGAGGGTATGACGCTACAGGATGTACGCTGGAAAAGCAGGTGTAGGACAGCGTTTATGCTGGGGGGATGTAGGGACGTGCTGCTATCCTGGGTTTTGCTTGTTTTCCGGTGTAACGCCGTACAGGGAGTAAGCATCTTTGCTGAGGGAAGTCAATACTGGGGAGCTGAGGAATGAAAGTAGGTGAGGTACACGTTAATAGATTGTGACGCGTACAATTACTAATCAGAAGGTACGCCAGGCGAAAGAAGGACAAATGTGTCAAGCAAGTCTATATCCATTCTTTGAACATGGAAGATAAGCGAATGCTATGTAAATGGGTTCCTTCCAGAAAGTACGTATCTCTAAGTAACCTCCGACGCTCATAAAAGGAGTAGGATGAGTTTGAAGCATATCAAAGGATGGCTCTCTGCTCTAATTGGATGTACAGAAGGTGCGTTGTCGTGGAATAGCAAGTTCTCACAGAAGGGAGAATAAGTGATGATGCGGGGTTTTCACGGACATTTGTAATGACAACATGTGCCCGCGAGGAGTATAAAATATTTAGGCTGTACGTTGGATTTTTTTTAAATTTGTTGGTGGGACGAGGCGTAGGGTGCAGCCAAGGGAGGAACCGTGAGTGAATGGGTTGTCGGGCGTAAACATGCAGCCAGTACGCTATTCGGGAACATTTTGCGGTGGGATGGGACAGGAAAGCAAGCGAGTGCTCTAGGGAAATTTTCGTGACGGTTTCAGCGCAACGCATTCAATTGCATGAATTGTGCAGCTGGTAAGTTATGATACATTATTGTTGCAGCATTTCCTAGGATAGAGACGGGAATCCAGATTCAGTCTAGGGCAATTGAAATGCGGTTGAAATTATCTTGTACAGAAAGTGCGGCCTTTTCACGTCGGAGAAGCATTTGCCGAGAGTTTTAGTACAGCAATGCAATCAATTCTGTGAAGCTTAGTGTCTGGCCCAATCATACAGGTTGTGAGTATTAGGTTAAAACCATTACAGGTGTGAAGGAAACTTGGATACAAAAGAACCGCCTCAACGAAGGCAGAGAATGCGTTCCTGGTTAATCATCACAGAAAGTGGGCCTCATTAATGTTGGTACTGCGCCGGTTGATAGTTCTTAGGTATATGCATGTTATAATGAGTTAAAACGCAATCGGCGACGTTGCACGTCACAGTTTGTGGGTTGACTCATGCGCGACATAAGGCAGTCGGAAAGCAAAAATTTGATGCCGAAGGTAAATTTGATTATGCACCGGCTTATGGAAACCACGTATATTTGCAGATTGTGTGTCGATTTGCTCTACTGGGGGATTCATGCCATAGTGCACAGGAGGAGGAGAGTTAATCTAATGCGCTCAGAAGCTGGCTTGAAAAAAAATACAGGGAGTGAGTATTCCAGGAAGTGATTTTTTTAGGTTTTGGATCATTTGGTGGTCGAAGAGAACGAGTTTCAGGTATCACGTGGGCTCTAACTTTGATATTAAACACATCGCATATATTCTCTGCAATTTTTAATTTAGATTGTGAGTGAATGTAGCTCGATATTGAAATGGGTGGATGTTAGTAACGGAGCCGGAGGTGGCGAGATCTTTTATTAGTGGGGATGATGGTGAGGAAATGCTTTGTCAGGGAGTAAGCAGCATTCTGTGCATCAACGTTGCTGGGAGTGTCTCAGATCAGTGTAATAGGTATCGCACTTCTAGTATTTGTATGCGGCATTTGTCCCACTCAGTTCGTACGTCCTTCGCCGTCATGCAGTATGCTAGTCATTGATGTGTGTGGCGTATTGAATATGAGCGGATTATGACCGGTATTTCAATTTAAAGGAAGTATGCTCATATTCCTTGTAGATTGGAGAGCACTTTCTGTGGAGGTGGCAGTAGTGCATAGAAAATGAAAATTTCCGGCACGGAATGGCGGAATTTCTAAAGTCTGAGGATGTATGTCGGCAGCCACCTGTGCAGGATTGAGTAGATAACCGGTTTGAATAATGCACAGGGATATCACACCTCGGCATATGTACAAATTAATTCCTGCTTTCAATCTAAGGGAGTATGCCTTGGTTTGCAGCAGTAGAACTGCAGAACAGGACGTCCGTTCCGGAATGGTGTTATTTGCAGATTCATTTGGATGCAGTGTAAGTTGCATAATGGTGCATGTTATTTAATCGACAGAAAGTGAGTAATGAAACAGCACATAGAAGAAAATAGTTGCACCCATCATAAAGATGCGTTCTAACTAGGATGTGTATAGATGGCTGGTGCACTGCTTAGTCAGTGCGTTGACCGCCGGGATAGTTTTCGTTGTAGGGTGCAACGCTTGGGCTGGTTGCAATCGTGCGCCAAGGCCAACGAAGTGATTTTTCATTGAATGTGCGGAATTCAGATTGTACGTTGAGAACGGTTAAATCAAGTGAAGGACAGTAGAAGGCAGTGGGCTGGTTGAAGGTGGCTGTGTCTTATAGAGAGGAGCCCGGGTTAAGACAATTGGGGCATGCAGGAAGTATGTTTAGCCCCCTATTAGACGTTCATGGATATCTTTATGACAGCTTCTGGGTTTAGGGTAAGGAACTCACCGTCTGGGGAACATAATATTCCAGGACGTGGGTATACATTGACCAAATTTTATGACCAGAAGAGGACATGAAATGCCTCGAAGCATGCCTTATGATGAAAAGAACCGTCCTGCGGTTGCATCAAATTCCAGATGGTAGGCTAAGCTACTTGCGAAAAAAATGGATGGGGCTAGGCGTAGCTGTGGTTGGTGCTCAATGGGTATGTTCGGTTTTAATTTGTATTCATTTTCCAGCTTGTGAGTTCTACACTACGTCGGGTGGAGGACAGGCAAATGATGCCACATCGGTAGAAGGAAGCAAGTAGATGTATTGGACCAAACGAAGTAGAATAACTCATTGTTGGCGGTTCCAATTAAGGGAGTACGCTTCTGTGAAGAGTGAGAGTATGATAATCCTTGCAAATGATGAATATCTTGAGGCTAAGGTGCATAGGAATGCTATTTCGATCAATTTTTGTTTCACAGGCTGTTCGTCCAATCTGTAGCGCACGCCCTACTTGCCGATGACCTGTTATATAGATGGAATGGAGTTTTGGTTTGCATTAGGCGGGTTGATAAAGTCATTAAAAAAGCTGTCTTTGTGATTATGTCGTGCTACTAAAGCAAGTACGTTTTCTTTTAGGATGGCGAATTTTCAGCGGTACTGTAGACATAGTGGTAAGGGGTGAGAATTGGTACGAGACGACGGCCTTAATTCTCTTGTTCTGCAGGCGGTAGGTCACGCGGTAGTGACGATTCGTTAAACTGCCATGCCCGCCTGACGTTAGCCGCTACACCCGAAAGGGAAGAGCAGTGTAGACCAATGATGTTGCAATCCATCCGTGCTGCCGTACAGACCGTGAGTTTTGCCAGGCTATTATGGCGCACATTGTTTCGTAGTTGCTCCGATAAAGCGAAATTTGATGCTGGGCTTGAATAATCGCGTAGGCTGCAAATGACATTCGAAAAATTATTAGAATATGGTTGCAACAGGACATGACGTTGAGCCCTACGGTTTTTCTTAAAAATACAAATGGTCATATTGTGTGAGAATTGTGGGTGCTCGTTAAATTGCGCTGGCTGCATGCCATTTGCCTAGTCCTGGCTGGCCACTGTCATGGGGTTCATGGACATTGTAATACAACCGTTCTGCCGCGCAGGTCGTGAGCTTTGCAAGGCAATTATGACAGACATTGCTTCAGAGTTGTTCCGTTGTAGTGCATGTTAAATCGCTTGGTTGCAATGCTCAGTCATGATACTGACAGTGAACGGCGACGTATAGTTTTGTGTCTGTCTGAAATGGCGCGATCGAGAAGTTGTAGAATATGGTCCTAAAAGGGCCTGTTGATCTCTATGGATGTTTTTTTTCAGAAATACACAAAATGTCATACGGGATATGGTATGAGAATACCATACCATGTCTGCTTGCCGCATGGTGGTACTGCTGGTTGGGCAGTGTAATTTATTTCATAGACATTGCAACACAACCGTTCTGCTCCACAGCTCGCTTTGCCCGGCTATTATGAAGCACATGGTTTCGATGAAATGCAAGATTTATCGGGAGGGATTGAAGTGAGGATTTAGGGTGTTTAAGCGTGACTTGTGCTGAATGGACGGCTATATCATGCTGCTCTGTTTTCGCGGTTTAATTTGATGCAGGTAGAGCCTGTGCGTTTTGTTCCACGCAGAGTAACGAAAGCTTCGAAACATTGGGAAGTGTGTGCCTGGATCTCTCTGACGTATACTAAGTGCCGAAAATGCTGGTGCTGCGCATACTTTCGTAACACATGATATGTTTTTCATGCATGCTTATCTCACGGTGAAATTCGATACAGGAGTCTGTGAGCATTTCTGAGGGCAGACATAATCTATTTTTTGACTGGTCCTGGATATGATGCAGCTTGGATTTGCCACTCGCTGTTGCACACAATGCCCGCAGAGGAATGGGCTCTGATGGGGGCCCGTTCTCGCAGATGATTTCGATGCAGCCCAAGAGCGTGAGTGTTTGAAAACAAGGTGCTGCGCTGGGATGGCTGTGAGGAAACGCAACATAGGTGTCTCGTTCTATTTACTGTCTACGTTGGAATGGCCATCAGGCGCAGGTGCAGCGCACATTTTTGCTTAGGAGGTCAGCGGTCAAGTAAATGCAAAGGTATTTGGGTTTTCTGAAGGGGGGGTGTTGAGGTGTGCCCAGGGGTCAACACGCGAATGCAACAGTATAGTTCCATGTTCATATGCTGGCCTGTGTGTAATTGGATGCAAGGCGAGAGTGCGAATCAAGGTGTTTCGTCTTGCGAGGTCTACAATCATCTGCAGCCCTTACACCTTCGGTTTGACTATATGTGCGTATCGCCGAAGGGATGTTCGTGCACAGTAGATTGCGTTGAAGGAGGCACCAGTTCCGTGTCATTCATGCTTACTTTCATGCTTGTTTCATGCAAGTATCGGGTGCTTTTGAGGCATGTCGGAGTGTTTTAGTGGCGGAGGCGGTTCCATTGCAAGGAGGTGAGTGTGGCTGGTAGAAGAGGTGTTTTATTATAAATACGAAATCGTCGGAACGTGTGTGTTTCATTATCCTAATGACGCATAATGAGTCGAGAATCACGCCCTGTTGCAGCGCATGCCATCATAGGAAGAATTCGAGCAAGTGCAAAGGGATTTTTGTGGTCGTGACATTGGCGCTGTCACACAGTGCCCAGGAATCGCCATGTGCAGATATGGGCTGTGCAATACATGTTTATTTCATGCTGGTTTGTATTCCTTCGGTTATTTGCGGACACAGAGAGTGAGTGTGGCAGCAGGGATAAGTGTATCGATGAGATAATTGCGAAGCATCCTTCGATCTGGCTATGATGCATATTGGTTTTGCCTGTCCCCACGGTTGCAGAGCAAATCTTCATAACGGCTGAGCTGCCGAGTAACTGGACATTTTTTGGGTGTGGCTGACAGGGCTGCTCTTGAATTAGGCCCAGGAGCGTGTCGGTGTGGTTGAACGGTGTTCCATCCATGTTTATCTCATGCTTTTTTTTTCGCGGTGGATCTTATTGGTTACTCAGAGGGTGAGTTTGGGAGCAGGAAGAGTTGGTCCGCTATGATACCTCCGGAGCATCGGGAGGTGTGTGGCTCGTTTTCGGCGCTGGTGCAGCGAACATCTGCATGAGTTGCGAGACGCCAGGAAAGTGAAAGTACATGTGGGCCATGACAGTGGCACTGCTGAAATACCCGCTGGATCGCCGGTGTGTAGATGCGGTCTGTGTTGCATGAATGTTTCCGGACGAAGAGAGTGAGTGTGGCTTCAGGGAGAGGTGTTTCCTTATAATTAGGAAATCGTCGGAAGCTGCGTGTCCCATCATAGGAGGAAATAGGTCGAGCAACTGCAAAGAGATTCTTGGGGTCTTGACATTTGCGCTGTTAATCTGCGCCCCGGAGTCCCTCTGCAGAGATGACCTGTGTTGCATGAATATTTGCGGACGAAGAGAGTGAGTGTGGCTTCAGGAAGAGGTGTTTCCTTATAATTAGGAAATCGTCGGAAGCTGCATGTCCCATCATAGGAAGAAAGAGGTCGAGCAACTGCAAAGAGATTCTTGGGGTCTTGACATTTGCGTTGTTAAACTGCGTCCCGGAGTCCCTCTGCAGAGATGACCTGTGTTGCATGCATGCTTATTTCATGCTGGTTTGTATTCGTTGTGTTATTTGCGGACAAAGAGAGTGAGTGTGGCTGCAGGGATAGTTGCATCGATGTGATGATTCCGAAGCATCCTTAGATGTGCCGTTCGTTCTGGCTATGATATATATTCGATTTGCCAGTCCCCACGGTTGCAGAGCACATTAGCATAACGAATGAGCTGTCGGGTAACCGCAGATTTTTTGGGTTTAGTTGACAGGGGTGCTCTTGAACAATGCCCAGGAGCTTGTCTGTGGTCGAACTGTGTTCCATCCACGGTAACCTTATGGCTTTTTCTTTTGCGGTGGATCTTAATGGGCGCGAAGGGAGTGAGTGTAGCAGCAGGAAGAGGTGATTCGGTGTGATACCCTCGTGTTGTTGTCTGTTGACAGTGGTACCGGTGAACTATCCACAGGGTTCCCTCTGTGAAGATACGGCATGTCTTGCATGGATGTTAGTCGCATGGTGGCCTGTATTCGTTGTTCAAATTGGGGGAACAGCATGTGCGTGTTGCTGCAGAAGAGGTGTTTCGTTCTTATAGCTTCGGGAATCGTGTGGTTCGTTCTCCAAACGATCAATACTGAATCGAGCACCCGGTCCATTGGCAGCGGATGGCTTCATAGGAAGAGGTCGAGCAACTGCAAAGAAATTTTTGGATTCCTATGCAGAGATGACCTGTGTTAAATGCATGTTTATCTCGTGCTTTTCTTTTTTCGTTCTCGGACAAAGAGAGTGAGTGTGGTTTCACGGAGAGGTGCGCCGATGTGATGATTCCGACGCATCCGGAGGTGTGCGGTCCGTTCTGGCTATGATGAATATCGGGTTCAGGGTTTAGCCGCCACGACTGCAGAGCAGATTTTCATGACGGATGAGCTGTTGAGTAACTGCAGAATCTTTGTTTATTGGGAGAGGGGTTGATAGGGGTGCTCTTGAACTATGCCCAGGAGCTTGTCTGGGTAGTGGAAGTGTGTTCCATCAACGGTAATCTCATGGCTTTTTTTTTGCGGTGCATCTTAATGGGCGCGAAGGGGGTGAGTCTAGTCGGGAGGTGCGTGTCTAGTTTAGTGGTGCAGGTGAACTATCGGATGGATTCCCTGTGTGCAGGTATGATGCGTATTGCATGAATGAACATCATGCTGGCCTGAACTTGTGGAATTGGATGCAGGGAAAGAAGGTGAGTGATGACGCAAGCCATGCATTGGATTGGCCATCACGCGCTGGTGCTTCGCACATTTCCGGCAGGAGACAGCGGCTGAACAAATCCGAAGGTGTTAATGGTCTTTTTGAAGCGTGCCCAGAAGTTATGCTGTGCGCACTTGTCCCATCATAGCCTTTTTCCGTGGAGGGATATGATGCAGCACAAGAAGGTGAGTGTGCTTCCAGGAGGTCTTTCGTCCTGATAGCATCGAAGCATCTGGAGTTTTGTGACTGGTTCTCGTAATGATGTATATTGAATTGAACACCAGCCGCTGGCGCAGCTCGCTTTTGCAGAATGAGGCAGCGGTTGAGGAACTGTAAAGGTGTTTTGGTGTCTTGACAATGGTGCTGTTGCGTGCATGTGTGGTTCGTTCTCTATGATATATGTTGGATTGGCCACCAGGCGCTGGTGCAGCGCATATGCATGGCTAGGGCATTCGCGGTCATGTAAGAAAAGGTATTTGAGTGTTCTGAAGGGGGTGGTGGTGAGGTATGCCCAGGAGATAATGGGTGAAGGCTACAGTATTGTTCCACGTTCATATGATGGCCTGTTTTCCTTGTGTTATTTGATGCAGGGCCAGAAGGTGAGCTTGGTGCCAAATCAAAATGTTTCCTTGTGTGAGGCGAGTAACCATCCGTAGGCCTGTGACGGCGGGTTGTGCGTGAACCTTGTTTATAGCATGGTGGCTTTTTTTCTTGGTACAACATTCTGCAGAAACAGCAGGTGGGTGTGGTACCAAATAGCGCTCATTCAGTCTGTTTCCGAAATCATCGGAATGCGTTCCATGTTCATATGATGGCCTGTTTTCTTTGTGTTGTTTGATGCAGGAAGAGAAGGTGAGCTTGGTAGCAAAGCAGCATGTTTCCTTGGGTGAGGTCAGTAACCATCCGTAGCCCTGTGAACGACGGGTTGTGCGTGCACCTTTATAACATGGTGGCTCTTTTTCTTGGTGCAACTTGTTGCAGGAAAAGGAGGTGGGTGTGGCACCAAACAGTGCTGATTAAGTCTGATTCCGAAATCATCCGAATGCGTGTGATTTGTCCCCTTCAATGCGAATATTGGAATGCCCACACGGAGCTGGTGCAGCGCACATATGCATAAGCGATCAGCCTTCGAGAAACACCAAGGATATTTTGTGGTTTTAAACGAAGTGCTCTTGTACTAAGGCCAGGGGTGTAGCTGTGCTGGGATCAGTTGTGTTGCGTATGCTTCATCTCGAGATGCAGTGTTTTTGCGATGGAATTCTCGGGGGCACATTGTTTGCCTTTGGGGTTTTACAGGGTGCAGGGAAGGGGACTTTGTGGTTGCTCGGATGTACGTGTTTTTGTTGCCACCCTGGTCGGCGAATTCATCACGTGTTGTAGACGGCTAATCTGGTCGTACGTGATTTGTTTTATGATCAATGGCACCAGTGGAAGAGAAATCTAAAGTCGATATGCTCTCCTTTGTTGCTGGCTTTCAAATGCCATCGGCACCAGTAGTGCAGTCGTTATTTGGCTGCCTTGTTAACGAATAGCGTGGTGTCGATATCTTCATACCATTTGATTGCTAGGGAGATATATTGCTGGCCACAGCCAGTACGCTTTGGAGGATATAGCTAACCTTTGGGTTGCTGTTTCAAGTATCAAGTGCAACAATAGTTGTTTAGCTGCCTTGTTAACGAATACCGTGGTCATGAAGTTTAATTCTGGGGGAGGTGCATTGCTGGCCACAGACAGTATGCTGAATATTGCTAACCTTTGGGTTGCTGTTTCAAATGCCAAGTGCAATAGTTGTTTGGCTGCCTTGTTGGAGAATAGCGTGGTACCGATGGCTTCATATCGTTTAATTCTGAGGGAGGTGCATTGATGGGCCCAGGAGGTACGCTTCAGAGGATATTGCTGAACTATACGTTGTTTCAAGTGGGAAGTGCAGCAATAGTTGTTTGGCTGCCTTGTTAGCGAATTGCGTGGAGTCGATCTCTTCATACGGTTTAATTCTGAGTGAGGTGCATTGCTGGATATAGGACGTGCGCTTTGGAGAATATTGCTAACCTTTGTGTAGCTATTTAAAATGCCAAGTTCAATAGTTGTTTGGCAGCCTTGTTAGCGAATAGCATGGAGTCGATATCTTCATACCGTCTAATTCTGCGGGAGATGCATTGCTGACCACAGGACGTACGCTTTGGAGGATATTGCTAACCTTTTTGTGTTGCTGTTTCAAATGCCAAGTTCAATAGTTGTTTGGCTGCCTCGTTAGCGAATAGCATGGTGTCGATATCTTCATACCTTCTAATTCTGAGGGTGGTGCATTGCTGTCCACAGTTCGTACGCTTTGGAGGATATTGCTAAACCTTGTTGCTGTGTCAAATGGCAGGTGCAACAATAGTTGTTTTGCGGCCTTGTTAGCGGATAACTTGGTGGCGATCTCTTCATACCGTTTAATATTTTGGAATGGAGGTGCATTGCTGGCACCAGGTGGTACGGTTTGGTGGATATTGCTAAACTTTGGGTTGCTGTTTCAAATTGCAGTTGCGACAATAGTTGTTTGGCTGCCTTGCTAGGGAATAGCGTGGTGTCGATCTGTTCATAACGTTTAATTCTGGGGGAGGTGCATTGCTGGCAACAGGTGGTACGCTTTGTGGGGTATTGCTAACCTTTGTGTAGCAGTTTCTAATGTCAAGTGCAGCAATACTTTCTTTGCTGGCTTGCTAGCGACTAGCGTGGTGTCGATCTGTTCATACCATTTAATTCTGAGGCAGGTGCATTGCTGGCCACAGACAGTACGCATTGGAAGATATTGCTAAACTTCGTTTTGCTGTTTCGAGTGACGAGTGCAACAACAGTTGTTCTGGTGCCTTTTTGCCGAATAGCGTGGTGTCGACCTCTTCATACCTTTTAATTCTGAGGGAGATGCATTGCTGGCCACAGTCAGTACGCTTTGAATGATAGTGCTAACCTTTGTATTGGTGCTTCAAATGCCAAGTGCAACGATAGGTGTTTGGGTGCCTTGTTAGCGAATAGCATGGTGTCGATCTCTTCACAACGTTTAATTCTGCGGGAGGTGCATTGCTGGCCGCAGGGCGTACGCTTTCGATGATATTGCCAACCTCTGGGGTTCTGTTTCAAATGCCAAGTGCAACAGTAGTTGATTGGCTTCCTTGCTGGGGAATAGCGTGGTCTCGATTTCTTCATATCGTTTAAGTCTGAGGGAGGTGCATTGATGGTCGCAGGAAGTACGCTTTGGGGGGTATTGCTAACCTCTGGGTTGCTGTTTCAAATGCCAAGTGCAATAGTTGATTGGCAGCCTTGTTAGCCATTACCGTGGTGTCGATCTCTTCGTACGGTTTTATTCTGAGGGAGATGCAATGCTGGCTACAGGAGGTACGCTTTCGAGGATATTGGTAACCTTTTGGTTGACCTTACGAATACCAGGTGCTGCAATAGTTGGTTGGCTGCCTTGTTAGCGAATCGCGTGAAGTCGATCGCTTCATACGGCTCATATCTGAGGGAGGAGCATTGCTGGATATAGACCGTGCGCTTTGGAGGATATTGCTAATTCAAATGCCAAGTTCAATAGTTGTTTGGCTGCCTCGTTAGCGAAGGGCGTGGTGTCGATCCCTTCATACCGTTTAACTCTGAGGGAGATGAATTGCTTCCCCCAGGATGTAGGCTTTGGAAGATGTTGCTAACCTTTGGGTTGCTGTTTCAAATGCGAAGTGCAACAATAGTTCTTTGGCTTCCTTGCCGAATAACGCGTTGTGGATCTCTTCATACCGTTTAATTCTGCGGGAGATGCATTGCTGGCTGAAGGGCGTACGCTTTCGACGATATTGCCAAGCTTTGGGCTGCAGTTGCAAATGCCAAGTGCATCAGCAGGTGGTTGGCTTCCTTGTTAGCGGATAGCGTGGTGTCGATGTCTTCATAGGGTTTGATTCTGAGGGAGGTGTATTGCTGGCCGCAGGATGTACGCTTTTGGAGGATATTGCTACGCTTTGGGTTGCTGTTTCAAGTGGGAAGTGCCATAATATTTAGTTGGCTTCCTTGTGGGCGAGTAACGTCTTGTGGATCTCTTCATACGGTTTAATTCTGAGGGAGATGCATGGTTGGTCACAGCCAGTACGCTTTGGAAAATATTGCTACACTTTGGGCCAAGTGCAGTAGTTTTGCTGCCTTGTTAGCGAATAACGGTGTCAGTCTCTTCACACAGTTTTATTCTGAGGGAGATACATTGATGGCAACAGGTGGTACGCTTTTGTGGACATCCCCAACCTTTAGGTTGGTGTTTAAAATGATATGGTGTCAAATGGAAATATCAGCTCAATATAGTGGCATATTCGGCTGAAAGGTTGGAACTGGTGCTTTACGGCAGATTCTGTCCTTGGAGAGCATGCGTTAAAGCATACCACGGACATCCGAAATCCTTTACATCATGTGATATGCAAGAATGCTTCGCCTGGGGTGTCTATTCCGGCTCCGTGTTCTTGCTATGAACATAGATATTGTCGACCGTGATTGGTATAATGACGTTGGGGACAAGAGTATTTTTGCCGGTGCTTAACCGTTGCATCATGCAGTTGCACGGCTTTTGTAATTGGATACCATGGACGTTCCGTTAGCATTATTGCTCGCGGTTAATGTAAGAAAGTAGTGGACCCAGCCGCTCAATCTGGAATGCGTGTTCACAGGGAGTAGGTCGGACTGTCGAACATGAAGGAATAAATGCATTGTTAGATGATAGATAGGGGAACTTGTGGTGGCTGATATATACATTTTTGCGTTGCTGTTCGGCGATTTTGTTTTCTGTGGTAGATGAGTGACGAGTCAGGATTTTGCCGGCCTTGTTAGCGGGTTAAGTGGTTTTCTATTCATGTTCACTGCTGATGTTGTGTTGCTTGTCACAGGAAGTACGTCTTTGAGAGTGTCCCCATGAATGTCGGGTATTTCAACGTCGGGATTGTGTTTCCCATGGGGCAACGTAATGTTTGCATGGAATTTTGAAGCGACAGGGATTAGGAAAATTCGGCAGTTATAAAAATCCTTTGTTCATTTCTGTTTGCCGAGCAGGGTTTCGTGGGACGGCCGACTCTTTGACTCGATCAGGCTGTACGTACCATTAGCGGGCGATGTTGTGCTTAAATGCTTTCATGCACGGTTTTTGAGGTTTAATGGCAACAGCACAGCTTGCCGGTGGCCCGTAAAGAGATCGACTCCCCTTAAAGCTATCCTTGCCGGGCTTTATATAGTGATATTTCCCCGAGTTTTCTTTTTAACAGGTGGTGGGTCCGATTGGAAGACCCTAATTCTCCCTTTGTGAAAGTAAAGATTAGTTATGCCGATTGCTTAGGAGAGGAATAGCAATGTCATTGTCGTTCGTGAATATGCGGTAAGCCGATATGGGCGGGATCCGCGCGTGTTATTCTCCCGATGCTTAGTGGGTACGTTCTAGGAAAGTGGCTCCCATAGTCCTTGATTGGTATCGCAGTGCATTGGTATTATTCGCAAAGAGCGACTGCAGGGCACTGGAAGTGGGGAGAATAAGGTTTCTTCAGTACAATAGTCATTTCCGTCGAAAATTAGGAGCATTTGGCTTTCCTGTACGTTAGTTGCGGTCTGACGGCATTCGCCAAACTTTCTACCTTTCATTGCTGGCAGAGAGTACGTTAGAAAGTGATTGCATTCTTGAGGGGATGACAGGGATTGCTGCGGATATTGGAAATTATAAGATAAGCTGTTGATGTTTTCCTTCTTAGCACCAACGCATCCCTCATGCACTAGATGCAAATAGGCAAGTATGGAAGACGCCAAGTCCTTACAGGATGTGGGTTAAGTGACATCCAGAACATCTGGTTTCCTGAGGCTTCTCGAGCTTAGAGGAACGTCTTCATTATAGGTTGGCTGACTCTGTCCGATGTGATGGAAATCGGTACGACTTATGTGGTGTATTGTAGCTGCATTTCACTGTGATGGGCAGTAGGAAGTTTAGCAGATTTATTCATGTCGCGCAGGGTTGTAGCAGCGTCTGCAGCAAACACTTTAAAAACGATACGAGTGTAAGGGATTTGTGATTTCGGTTGTGTTTATTCGCAAGGCGCAGGCGTAGGCAACTAGCGCGTATTCAACAGGTGTGACTACCTTGGCCTTGGAATCTGCGGAGCAGAGCTGCATGCATGTGCATAAGCACCTGACGAGAATCTGCAGAGGCATTTTGGGGGTTTGAGGGGGATATCTGTGCAATTTGGCGGTAGAATATCCGCAGGCAGGAATAGTTCAGTTGCATGCTTGTTTTTCCCATGGTGGGATGTCTTGGATCAGGATTTTGGTGCAGTTCAAGATTGTGAGTTTTTGTGCAAATCGAAAAGTTTTTAAAGCATAATCCAGATTCCAAAGGCACCACAGTAGGCGCCGTCGTGTCGTCTACGCTGGTTTGGCCAACTGTTCGCTCCACGGTGTGAATGTGCATGAATAGAAAGTTATATCGTCGCAATAACTTACAGAATCTGGAACCTTGTAGGCCTTCATCTATAACGGCTATTGGATTGGGCGGTAGACGCTGCCGCTGCCCACTAGTGTAACCGTCAAGGGAATGAGTAGCTGCAAATGTACAATGGCGTTTTCTTTTTGGGTTCTGGAGATCTGTGCACTGGACTGCCTTCGGTGATGCAATCGTGTTGCATGCAATTTGCAGGATGTGAGTGTATGAAAGTGAAAGTGCTTCATAGTTTTGCATCTGGAGGTGCTTGTCCGTTACATCAAGGGTTGGTATACATGCAGACGACTGCACGGCCGCAACTGTTGTGTTGGATGCAATTTGCAGGACAAGAAGGTGGGTGTCCGGAAGTGAAACTCCTTCATAGTTTTGCCTTATCTATTGAGCTGATTGTCCGTTACATCAAGGATTAGTATACATGTAGCCAAACGCACCGCAGGAACATCTGTGTTGGATGCAATTTACAGGACGAGAGCGTGAGTGTATGGAAGTGAATGCGCTTCATAGTTTTGCCTCACCTCTTAGGTGCTTGTCCGTTATATCAAGGATTAGTGTACATGTAGCCGAATGCACGGCAGCAACATCTGTGTTGGATGCAATTTGCATTACAAGAAGGTGAGTGTATGGAAGTTAAAGTGCTTCCGAGTTTTGCCTCACCTCTTAGGTGCTTGTCCGTTATATCGAGGATTAGTGTACATGTAGCCGAATGCACGGCAGCAACATCTGTGTTGGATGCAATGTGCAGGGAAAGAAGGTGAGTATATGGAAGTTAAAGTGCTTCATTGTTTTGCCTTTTCTCCGGGGGTGCTTATCCGTTACACCAAGGATTAGTGTACATGCAGACGACTGCACGGCAGGAACTGTTCTGTTGGATGCAATTTACAGGGCAAGCAGGTGAGTGCTTGGAATTGCCACTGCTTCATAGTTTTGACTTCTGTCCGGGGGTTCTTGTCCGTCGTCAAGCATTAGTTCGCACGGGGACGACGGCTTTCTTGCTTGCGGGAGTGTTATTGTGTTTAGCGTTAAGGCCCATTTGATCACTACGATACAAAGCCTAACCCTGATTAGGAAACTGTATGCCTTTGAATGTTTCAAGCAAATAGCATTCGTTGTTGAGCATTCAGAGAAGGATTAATAAACGGCACTTCAGTTTTTAAAGCCTCTGGAGCATTGATGATTGCAACCAGGGTAAACCATCTTGCTTCTAGTTATACAGCATGCCCACATACCTCGTTCCTATTTACGGCAGTGAGTGCGTTGACCGAGTAGCAACAAACCCCTCATCCGGGAGTAGGTTGCACTACAGCACACTGGAAGCCCCAAATGTCTTTAGTAAGGCCCCTGTATTTCTCACCAGGGACCTAGCGCTAACTGGTGCTTGCGCTCTTTCACCAGTTCGGTCGGCTAAATGTGTTTTACGGGGCGGCTATTCTATTGATTTTGCCGTAATGGCAGATTTTGGTTTCAAAACATTTGAAAACTTTCGTATATTTTAAATTTGTTGCTTGTTATGTGGGTGGAGATATATATTACGAAATTCAGTGCCCCACGTTCCACGTGTCCTGAGAGCTGCCCCAGCAGCCAGACAAGTGGTTCCATCTTTTAGCTAAGCATAGACTAGACACCTCCCGCTATTTATTGACTAATCGTCTGTAATTTTAGGGTTCAGGCTTTTCAGAGTAGGTTCACTGCACTGTCAGTTGAAGCTAGAACTTAGGAGTCATCAGGTGCAATTAACTTTAAATATTTACCGCTGGAGTTTAGGGTTTAGGGGTTTGGGGTTAAGTTAAGCTCTAGGGTTTGTACGGTTTAGCGATTGTAGAGTTTAGAATTTTAGGGTTTAGGCGTTTACGGTTTTTACGGTTTAGCGATTTTAGCTTTTAGGGTTTAGGGGGTTTAGGGTTAGGGTTTAGGGTTTTAGGGTTTAGGGTTTCAGTGGGATATGACAAGCAGCCCCTTCACAGCCTCCCCTTCGCATTCAACATCCTTTGCTGTTTTAGCTGGACGACATCTTTCTCTCCATTCTAATTCAAACAATTCAACAAACTGCAGAGATAGGTAGGGTTTAGGGTTTGGGGTCTAGGGTTTAGGGTATAAGAGGGTGTACGAGGGTTCATGAGGGTTTACGA
>CAJFCZ010000212.1:0-19993 GCA_904066245.1 Eimeria sp. OTU-Y
CACACACACACACACACACACACACACATTTCGTCCCAGTGTGTGCTAGCAGTGGGTGCTAGCTGAAGCGGCTGCGCGTTTACAGTTCGTACGTGGCGAGCCCACACAGGGTAAACACAATATACGGGCATTTAAGGATGTTGCACTGAGCTTCGCTCATACATTTCAGGCTTGTTTCTTGACTTGTTGCGCTGCACGGCACCGGTCCTACACTTCATGCAGCAGGTGCCTTTTGCCGTTTATCGCGGGGGCAGTAACCAATAACCAGCTGGAGCAAAACTTCTTTTATTTTGCATGCACATAGTTCCTCAACAGGTACGACTGCAAAGAAAAAACAGAACTGTGCAGTACTGCCGTTAACCATGCTTCGTAGATGGGTTCCCTGTTTACCCTTTGCTATGCATGCACAATGAGAACCCTAGTCGCATTTGCAGCCTTCTTTTGTGGAAGGCAGCTCTTATGTAGGGACGCGCGCTTGCTGGGGCTGTTTCGGCCATTGCGATCTCGAGATCTGTTAGCGGCTTCACGTCCGGAAGGGAACCTGCATATCGAGCTAACGCATTTGAAGGGTGGCCAGCGTGTTCCAGTTATTACTCCTGTGTGCATTGATACGCAGTGCTGTGCCTACGCTATGTGCCACAATGGCCGTGCGAATTTCGTCTACGATGGAAGGCGCTTGGGCAGGCAAGGTGTTGCTGCGGCCAATGCGCCGTGCATTAGTACAGCTGAAACTGTGGAAGTGCGTTGCTATGCATTCTGAACTGTGTCGCGCGTCTGCACAGCTCTATGTGCGGCTTCCCCTGCCGTTTCTACAGACTGTAAGCACCTTTCGAGTGCTTTTGTACCAACTCAGCGGTTCTGAGCAGTGCCCTCCGCTAAATCTCTACATAATGCATCGGAACTTTGTCTGTCTATGCAGTAGGCTTAATGAAAGGAAGCTGGGCAGGTTTTTGTTGAAAATTCAGTTACCGCATTCTTTGGTTAGGCGCCGTCAAGGGTTTTGATGTATTACGCAAAATCGGTAAGCTGCTTCGTGTGTCAATGTGCGCAAACTACTGCGATATGCTTCATTAGCATCTGGGTAGGCGGGTCGTTGCTCACAAAGGAAGTGTGTGGACAGCCTACAGTTGTTCACCAAGAGCATGTATCATCTCCCTTCGTGGCTATGTCTAGTGCCGTCAAGGCATCACCAAACGCAAATGAGTTGCAGGACAGCATGTAGCAGCAATATTGCTCTCGATATGCAGCTTGTACTGGACACGAAGTTTATTTGGACAGCCACCAGCGGGCAAGTAGCCACTCTAAAGCTCCCGTATCTCTGAGCAACGAAGTGTATCCTTCTCTACTCGAATTTAGTGGTACTGACAAGCAAAACTTCCTTACCACCAAATGGCCACTGCGTGGCGGCTTTGCTAAATGTCATCAAGATCCCTGAGAGGTCATGCTGCGATGGATAGCAAGCGGAGAGTATGCAGCATGCTTTTGGCTTCTGAACGACGATGTCAGGCAGTCCGTTAGGAATCGCGATTTGTAGGATGACGTTTGCCCGCTGGCAACGATAAGGGCATTGGTCCTGTGGAAGACATCGCGATGCTTCGGCAAAGCGGCGGACCAGGCCTTCCCTGTAGCGACTGCAGACAAATATGAAGGATGACAAAATATGTGCATGGTTTAAACCACGTGTTGCTGTGCTTCTAAAGCCTCAGCAGCGTCTTACTCCAACAAAACGCGAATGGAAACTCTCCAGAGAGTGAGGTCGTAGACGAATAATGATACAGGGGGCTTCGTTTGTGGGGTTGGGCATTGTGGCGACAGCGTGTGGCTAACGCGTGCCCACTGCTTTACGCCGTAGCAGCCTAAAGCTGTGTAGTGTGAATTGATATGATAACTGACGAGTATGCCGATCCCTCCTAAGATAATGCTTCCCATAACACTTCTGCACCACGTTTCTTGCTGAAGAACGTCAGTTAAGATGCTTTAGTTGGCACTTTCAGCATGTCCATCATTGACTTGAGTGCCTTTCGTGCATAGTGTGCGTTCTCGAAGCGCAGTATGATCTCAGGTTTGGTGTTTTGACACGGGGAATTAGTTCTGACACTGCAACACTGCATTTTCGTCCGTCCATGTCCGTGTAGGCGTGGGCGGAGGCAACTGCTTTTGCTATTCGTCTATTTTTGTCACCGGTGGCTTACACAGTAGTCGTAGCCCTCAGTTTCAGCTTCAGGGGTAACAGATCGAGAGTGGCCTTGATTGGATTGGCGCATTCTTAGCGTCGGCACTGACCGATTTGGAGGAGCTGCATGCGATATGAAAGATGCTACTCGTCGCGTAAACTGTGGGTGTATCCAGTAAGGGGCTCCATATCGTCATATGACGTTGGTGCTTGCTGCTGCTGCAAAGGCCAGCCAGCTGTGTCTGCATTCGGTCCACCTAGGCCGCAGTTTGAGGAGTCATAAGTGCTTGCGGACTAATATTCCAGAACTAGCACTTGTGATAAAGGAATTCATAATTCCTACCTCGGCACCAGAGCAGCTAAACGTTTGACGACACACGACCCCAGCTTTGCCCCTGTGGATAGTAAGCGCCTTGAGTAATAATGATTCCTGCGTTGAAGATACTGGGTGCTCTGCAGTTCGTATGCACAAATACAATTGTTTTTGCCGTACCGGAACACCTTGCTTCACCGTGCAGCAGCAGCGCTGACCTTATGACTTCTTTCCATCGCGTTATAGGAGTTTTGAGGTTGCTTGAGTACTGCCTTGATGCTGCTGCATGCTGCTGCTGCTGAAGCAAGGCAGCAGGAAGGCCCGTAGCTGTAGAGGGGCTGAAGCCAAACTTTTCTTCGGCAGTCTCATACCCTGATTCGGGAAACCTTCCGTTGATTGTTTGCCGAGAGAGGAATATGTAGAAGCGTTCGGGCCGCAAGAGGGTTTCTGGTACTTCTCAGACGCCCTCTTGTCAATCTGGCGAGGCGTGCACTTACGATCAACGCATTCAATACAGTTCGTATCTTGCACCCTGAATCGTAAAGTTTGTATGCAAAAATGTTCCAATCGAGGCACGAGGACTAAAATCTACCAAGTGCTAGACAGCGTAAATTGTGCCTGTAGACTGAGCCCGCCTAACCGCATTGCTGCACAATCTTTCTCCTCACGGCTATGCTGCAACGTGGCTTGTAAAAACCAGTGAAAAGTGCGGGCTACGCTGTATTGCTCACAGAAAATAGGAGAGGTAAACCGCCTTCCAAAATGAGGCGAGTATTGACGCTTGGGGGGAGCATGAGGGTCGCTGCAGCGGCAACCCCGCGCAACAATGTTCAGCTAGTGAGTGGCATTGAATGAGACAGCCATATGTCAAAATGTATGCTGCAGGGCATTGGGAAGCAGGTGCACATACTTTATCGGCAACTTGGAATTCCAAATACTACCACTCCAAATACGCGGCACATGAAAACTGGCAATGGGACACGGGTGCACGCTAAGGACGGCATACGTCGCCTTTGGCTTCGCATTTGACAATCCTGACCACAAGCTGCAATAGCAGTAGAAGGGGAGTTCGTCAATAGAGAGAATATCAGTGCTTCTTCCGCACGTGCGCCTTTTTCAGAACGTGAGCCTCCCTTCTCTGCATAAGCAGTGGATCACACCCAAGAATTATGTGTACCCCAGTATCTCCAGGATGAGCTTTTGGATGAAGCGGCTCACCTTTCCTTACCACTATGCGGAACCCTGTGGGAATACTGGACGCAAAAATTTCCAATACATAGCTCGTTAGTCTAAAAACTATAAAATACAGAGTAGAATTATCAAAACGTTGATCGTTATCGTGATACCGTATTGGCCGCTACCAGTCGGCCACGTGAGCAAGAAATGCGACAGAGTGAACAGTGAAACCCTCCGCATTCGGGCCGATTGAATTCATTAACGAACTGAAATTGTGCAAAGCCAATACTGGTCCTGTGATGCGTATTAATCCGGTTGCTTGGGAATGGGTGTGGGAGTACCTCCTTCAAGCAGTTGTGGATGAAGTCAGGCCCTTGAAGGCTGCCGCGAATATGACTAGTAAAGATTGAGGCGTGCTTGTGGATCAACGGCGGATTGTTTTTTAAAGCATACAGCTCGCTGCATTTCCACCGACGCCTCATTACCCTTGTCTGGTAGGAGGTACGTTCACTGTGTAGGCTCGCGCCCTCTGATGTCACGAGTCCCCCAAAATGCAGGGAT
Organism: Eimeria sp. OTU-Y; assembly: GCA_904066245.1. Classification (NCBI taxonomy): domain Eukaryota; phylum Apicomplexa; class Conoidasida; order Eucoccidiorida; family Eimeriidae; genus Eimeria; species Eimeria sp. OTU-Y. The sequence continues at coordinate 4,224 of CAJFCZ010000212.1, forward strand.
CTGCTGAGCAGGAGGCTGTTCATGACGGTTCTTAGAAGCACGCCTAAATAAGTGGGTATCAAGGACGGCAAAGTTGTGGGTCTGCTGCAGACACCATCCTGCAAGTATATGGAATTCTTATTCTTATTCACATTTTGATGCTGTTCTGAACAGTTTACGCCAGCTGGCGCGTCGTACTTGGGCTTGTTTTATGCGCCTATCTTGTTCTGCACGTAAAAGGATAAGCTTGGTGGGCAACCTCTTTAGGGAGCCCTATGCACAACACCCGATGGATACACTTCTTGAATAAATCATCAAGTGTAAGGTGAAAATAAAGTATGTTTCCTATGTAATACTTGATGAGTTCGGGTCAGCAGAAACGTTTATGCCTACGGATCGCCCGAATACCAGTTCTCAGTGAAAACAGAAGGTATAGCAAATGCGTTAGTTCCATTGTTGATGTCCCTGAACGCATTCAGACATGGTCGACGCGATGCTGCTACGCAGAGTTTAGGGAAATACCAGATTGCACTTGCCCCGCAATGAGATGCAACCCAAAGTTGCACAGCTTGCCGTACTCGGAGAGCAGATTGGTGCAGCTACCTCAGGTTACCCACTCTCTCCGCCCTACAATGTGCGCCTCTACCTTGCCCCCTTGCCGACGCACGTTTAAAAAATTGACCCACTGCAAATGCTCTGAGGAAGAACCCTTACAGCAGCTAGATGAGCTGAGCATGCACTGTTATTGTACCATAAGATTGCCGTAATTATACCCTGCTGTCTTGATGTCGCAAGTACGAATCCTTTTTCCTTAATAAAGCATTCATACCGTGACATAGAAACTGCTTTTCCCAGTAGGATAAGAAGGCGGGTAATGAGCCCAACAGAACTAATGCTACATTTCTGTTGCCGCCCTGTGTCTCGCGTTGTGCGCAAGCACAGTGCAGCTGCTTCGATTCAGGCTTTTTGGATTGTAATTACTCAGTGTTACCTAGCAATGCGGCGCCTTGATATCAATGCTTCAGTATTGAGCTGCTTGAGGTTAGAGCAATTCCCAGGCGCGGCGTCGCATCTCTGGCGACATGCAAGCAAGCCTAAACCTCGTGCGCAGTCTAAGCACACGTGAACGTTTCCCAACTACCGGAAATATGTGTTGTATAGAAAGTATGAGTTTCTGAATTATGGAGCCCGATGTAGAGGTATTGGACCGTATTCACCGTCGTTACGAAACAAGCCTCATAATTACGTTCTGGTGGTTTTGTTTTTTTTGCTGCATTTATCATACTGCAAGGCTCTCTTCGTAAGCCGACAACCGCTGAACGGGCGAAGTTGCACCTTGCTGCGCCTGACACCATAAGCGACTACCCGGGGTATACGCGTTTTGCGGGAAGTAAAACATCCCAACACAGGCATGCACTCACGCTTCAGCTTTTCCGCGACGTTTTGTTGGCAACACGCCATTCTACTATTAGCCTGCTGCCGCAGCTGCCTAACCCGACGTCTCAGCATCGCACCTCCGTGCACATTTTGCCAGTTTTCCCAGATTTGACTGGGCAATACTTTTGCTCTAGCTTGTTTCTGCATTGCGTTTTTTTCAAAACGTTACTTTGTGTGGCCCCCCATAGCAACCCTACGCTGATGATGACCATCTGGAAGTGCTCTCCTCTGCTTGGCGCGGATTGTATATATCTGTTTTCTGCTGACTCTTTCTAGCTCACATCCCATCAAGGACTACGTTTTCATTTGTCTTGCAGTGGAAGACTGTCGGAAGTTTAGTCGAACGAATATAGTCCAATCTAAACTGTTTTGTTGTGGGGGAGTGCTCTCGGAATTGAACGTTAAAACGTCTCAACTTTTGGTGAATTGGATGGCAAATGTTTTGGCGGAAATATAGTGCAGAACATATTTTGCAATTTTGTGGGAAATGTCTCCTGAGTTGACCGATCCAGCACTCATGTTTGCCCAGTTTGATGGCACGATCATCTCGAGCTACCTTATATCTTTAAGGCTACGGTTCGTATGCTGTTTCAGGCTTCTTAATTCTTGGTACCCGTTTTGTCTAGTATTTAGCATGGACGTGTTTCGCGTCTGCAGATCACGCTTCAGAGCCCGGGGGCCAGTGTGGGTGATTAAAAGAACAATGCCATATCTCCGTAGGCCGACGTCGCAATTATGATTGGCATAGCAAGTTCGTTGGAAAACATGGAAAGATGAATACTGCCATGTGCCCACCTCAATCATATAATATGCTATATTCTGCATCACATTGCAATACATCAGGCTTTAGAGCCCGGGAGCCAGTGTGTATGCCTAAAAGGGCAATGGTATATCCGCGTAGCCGGAAGTCACAGTTATGATTGGTACAGCAAGTTCGTTGGAAAACATCGAAAGATGAGCACTGCAATGTGCCTGCCTCACTGACATAATATATTATTTTCTGCATCACATTGCAGCCCTAGCGTCCTATCACTCAGCTGTGCAGAGCCAAAGCCACTAGGTGCAGGGCAATGCACGCACCTGGAATTCACTGAAATCGCATTCACACCAATTCTACTGCACGGCCTTCTGATATGCCAACGGAGATGCGTGTCCTGCAGCTGCTGCAGAAGCGCTCTCGCCAGGGCGCGCATATTAGGTATGCGTGGTTTGGAAATCCTTAGAAAGTGCGGGGTTGTCCGGTTGACTAAATGCCATGCTTCCCCCATAAGCGCGACCGTGAATGGGGATGCATGTTCAAGAGGTGCACCAATTTTACTTCGACAAACGAGACTTAGTGGCTATCCTTGGTTTGCGTGAAATGGCCGCAGCTTAGCACAACATTTCTTACCACAACACCTCTTACCACCCGAAGAATTGAGAATTGATTCGTGGACGGCTTTTGCGCCGCTGTCGCGCTGTGGCAGCTGCAAGCAGAGTCTATAGTGCTCCTGCGTGCAAAGGACGTGAATCGCGCAGATGCACAGAGGCGGTATCTCTGTGCAGTGCATGCGTTGGAACATTCCTGAGCGGCTGTTGCTGCAGCAAAAACATGGCCTCCTGGTGAACTGACTAAGGTTTTGTCACTTCGCATGGTTATAAACAAGACAAGTAAATTCGGGGCATGCGATTGTCGTATTTTTTGACCGTGTAGTAAGTATGTCACTGGTCCATGCCACATTGTGTGCCCTTAGAATTAGGCAGCAATCGGGGAATCAACCGCAGCAACAAAATACGCGAGCCACAAATACTTTATTTGACCGGAATGTTTTATTCAGTGATACCTTAGCAGTTCGCTGATGAGACAATACACAGCGTTGAATAACCTTTCGGCCACAATTGTTACATTTCGTGGAGCATGTTGCTCACCAGATCCCGGCCAGAAACTCCAATGCGTGCATAACCTCGGTTCCGCAAGTTTTGTGAACTCCCGAAACCACGTGGAATCATTAATGCATTTAAGACAGTTGCTTTTGTTACGGTTATTTTTGATCACCGTAGGACTAGACACAAAGATCAGGCAGGGCAGCGAGAGCTTACCGATAACGGAGTGAAATGTCTTCGGCGAAATGCTTTCGGGAGCAGAAATTACAACAAGCCGGGGAAAAGGTATTTTTCTAGGCGTGAGCCAGCTCAGTCGCCGCTTCGTCTGATCGCAGCTAGCCGTCAGGGACCGGAGCTTTCCGCTCTCGAGCAAGTCATTCAGTGTACAGACGGCACTGAGCATAGGCAAGGGCTGCCTTCAGCTTTGTCCAGGAAAGCAATCGACGTGTTTACATTTGGTTACTGCGATAACGAAGAGGCTATAATAATAGCGATGAAAAGCGGACCGCAATACTATCGCCTGAAACACCCGTAAGGAAGGAAGAGCTAAAAGACGCCTGTTCCGCTAATGACAATACAAGCAGAAGTCGCACAGATAAAACATCTGTATGCCTTTTAGCGGCGGGCCCTGAGTAGCGAATGCAAATAATAACAAAAAGTAACGCTGGAATCTTAAATTGGCACATAACCCTTCCATCATCAGCACTCGACAAGTGAGGCCCTCGTCCAATAACGGCGGAGCAACGCAACGTTGCCCATGCCGATGTGTGAAGGCTATGACACAGAATATATTCAGATGACAAGTACGCTGAGAGTCCGACAAAGCCACTGCGTCGGGTGCCAGCGTTGGAGTGGGTACTAGCATTGCGTCAACTCTGGCCAAGCAAGCTCCAGGCATGCAAACCGCGAGGAGTACCACGCTTCTTGAAGGCTACTTGAATATTGGCGTGGGACCTCTCGCAGTTCCCCGTGCTTAATCGAAGGTGCAGTTGAAGCGTAGTTACGACAGAAGGCCAGGCGCGCCCTCTCGTTCAAGGCGCCAAGATTATTTGGAGGGACGAATTGGGTGGCACCAGGAAGACCACCCTTTATTTGGCCCCACAATAACGAATGCGCGCATACTGACCTTACCGCTGCAGAGCAGCGGATCCGTTCACTATAGGAGTTGTATTTGGCTTGCGTTTGCTTCGCGGTTTGTAGGATGTTATGTTGACACAAGTTACAATCTGATTGTATGCGCTGGGCTGCGAGCAATTCTCCGCAACATGCCATCTAAGGGGGTGTTGGGGCCCCTAGGGATGTCGGGGCCCTCAAGACCTCGACCTCACCTTTGCCAACGACGGCACAGAACAGTACCTTCCGCTTTGCGGTTTTGACCCCCAACGGCAAGTCAACGGCAATACCATATCTAGGAACCAGTCTAGGTGGGGTCCCGAGGGCGCGTTACACGGGGGGGTAGCAAAGCAGTAGGACAGTGGAAGGGATAATGCGCTATGTCGTGCAAACCCCTCTACGGAATTAGGCATTCTCTTAGGCCTGACTGGTTATTTGTCGCTACTCCTCGCAACACCCTGAGGACAGCTCCCCGAGTCGTTAGTGCAGATTCTCTTGGCCTGCCGCGCAGGCCCTCCCTCCCAGCGTCAAGCTCCTACTAATGATCACAGAAGGACTTAAGTGCCCAGTTGAATATCTAAAGGAACACAGTGCAAATCCCAATGCAATGAAACAGTTCTCCCAAAAGGTTTCCTCTCACCATTCCCCAGGCGTCCTGGCACAGGGCAGCAACGACCCGGCTGGAGAAAATGAGGCGGTCTGGGTTGAGTTGCAACACAACTTGCTCCAAGTAGACTACCAGGCAACCACACGTCTGAGAAACGCGGTGCCCCATTCCCTGCATGAATTAATATGGTACACACTTGCTGGACACTTAGTTTTCCTGGGCACAGGCAGGATTATAAGTACCAACATCGGGCACAACATGTTACAGGAATGGCAGAACGAGCACGAAAGGACTGCCACTCTAGCAGTTTTGGCCGTGCTTGTAGCAAACTCACCACGATTAAGGCGTAGATGGAAGCTTGTAGCGGATGGTCACTGCAACCACGGAAACGCCGCCAACTCGACAGTTTTGCCCTACGCTGCTTTGGTATCTCCGTTAATAATACGTGTGGAAGTATCCGAGTGCGGACTGCCACTTACAGAGTAAGTACTCAATAGCCTGAAGTGTTGTACATACGAAATTGATGTTTGTTTGGATTGCATGTGAGGCCTTCTTGGCACCTAGTTGCAACAAAACTCGTTCCAACTCTCTTCAGGCTGTTTCCTTTTCCCCAGCCATAGACTCTTGGATCGCTGTGACCGGAAGGCTAAGGGTGGAAGAATAATATATCTTCATACAGACAACAATAGAATTACCCTTTAATAGTTGTCGCTTTGTTTGCATTGCTCCTTATGTGTACAGCTGGTGCCTTCCGAAGTTTAGTAATGGCAACTCGAGGTTGGGAGGGATATACTGTCAGCCCACCCAAAATAATCTGCAGTGGAAACCTAGGCAGGTGCTCCACAGGTAGGTAATACTAAAACTGAATATTATTAAGTCCGGGCTGAACAAAGTACTTCTTTTTTTGAGGTGTTTTCTTCAGCGTAGCGTTTAAAGAAAGGCCTGGACGGTTGAGAAACTGAGGGCTCGCTCATCAGCAGGTTTGCTTTGCCCGCAATTCCTCTCTTGGTCCTAAACCGTCGCCACCCCACTGGTTGATGGGACTGGGGATCTTGCCTGAACTCATTGCGGAATGTTTCTCGTGTTTATGTTCTCGTTAGGGGAGCAAGCAGGGAAGAGGAATATGATGTTCGGTGCGCTCACTGGTGAGGACCAATTCCAGATTCCGAAGGCCCAAAGATTCCTAGGGCCGCGACCCGCAGTAGATAAATTGCAGCGAAGGAGCCCCTCACACATTTACTCATATTTTGGTGGGTGAGGGCTACTGTAAGCTATGCGTGCGTTGTAATAATTGGTAATAATTGACTACGTGCTTAGTGTGTACATCCCAAGACGGTTAGCTGCGCCTGCATCTGAATTCCCTTCAGGGCAAGACTTGCAGCTGAGTGAGCATCCAATAAAAGCCAGCAGGTTCCTCTTCCTATAGCCCCCAAGGCCATTTACTGTTGTCATCTGGAGGGCCAAATAGAGAGATATGCACACAAACGACACACAAAGCATACTCTGTGTGTCGTTTGTCTGCATATCTCCACTCGTCTACCGGCAGTTCACGGACGGTGCAGGAAGCGTTCAACACCCGTCTACAATGTTAGTAAATGCACCAAATGGCATTTTGTTGTGTCCCCATGTAGGTACTCCTTGCAGCATTAGTTACTGCAAGATGCGCTGAAAATCGTAAGATGCTGCTGAAATCGTATACACCGAAAAATGGAATCCTAAACCCTATGCCCTAAACACTAGATCTTAATGCCTGAACGGTAAGCACTAAATCCTAAAGTCTCAGCCACAAACCTCCTCAACGCTAAACCCTAAAGCCTGCAGCTTAACCCTCACCGCCCACAAACGCTAAGCCCAGAAATATAAAGTCTAAATTTCAGGCCCTTAAGCCTCAACTGTGCATCGTAAATCCCATGCCCTTACCCGATACGTAAATTTCAAAAATTTAAACGACACTTGGTCAATGAATGCATTGGAAAATTATTTGGCTCCCCTTTGAGTAAGCCGCGTACAAATAGTTAGAGGGAACGGCAGGATATTGGAAGGTTGCCGTCGTTCTCTGCTTCTGTAATAGCAAGCGGCAATGCGATGCTTGAGCGTAAGTTGATGTAGCCAAGAAGCACTGCTAGCCAACTAAACAACGTACCTACTATCGATGGAGATGGCGCGGGACGCTCTGGGGATAGTACAAAGTGCTATACACAAGAGTACATTACAGTGGCCAGGTATGGCCGGGAGTGTTGACAGCAACGGTGTGTTCACAAAGCAGACACGCCCGAATGAGAACTGCCACATGCGGGCAAGAACGCCGATGAAATTTTACCTTCCCACTCAACTTACATGTTAGCTTGAGGCTTTGTTGAGGCCAGGAGTAAGTGGCTAGAAGATAGTGCACCTGCATTAGCCTCTCGTGGCCTTATTTCCTAGAGTCTTTTCTTGGGTTTGAAAGTAGAATATCCAACGTTGCCATATTGGCTGTATTCACTGTTGCCAACACATTCTGGAGTCGTTTAGACGGAAGTGCTTACAAACAAGGTAGATTCTCAACCCATATACCAGGGGCTGGCCTGTGTAACAGTTTCTGGCAGCATTCGCTTAGAACTGCATTAGTGAGCACGCAGGTGCCCGCAACAGTCCGTGGAGACGTCGCTGTTCAGCCAGTAGCATGATGCCGGCAGAACGACACGTGCTATACGGCCACAATGTTGCATAAAGATACTGCATACCATAAAATAGTTTTCTCCAACGCCGTAAAATGCCTGAATATTCGTAAACGTACATCTTGCTGTCTAGATAGGCGGTTCCTCTGTTTTCTTTTGTTTAACGTGGGTGTTTGCTTGCAGGGCCACACACGCTGCCCAGTCTTGCGAAGTGCTTTCAAAGGAATTGCCAGGATATGAAAGATGAAACATCATTGTTTCTCCCCAGCTGGATGCGCGATTGTGCCTTGCTTACCATGGCATGCTTACGCCCGTTCTGAAGCGGCTGCCTTGATAACTTACTTTCTGAAAGTCAGCAAACGTTCGTGCTAAGAAAGGGATCAGGTGCGTTGTGTCACATGGCGAATTATAAGGCATTTGGCAACAACATGCCTGTGCTCATCCAGCGACCTGAAGAAATGCGATAGAGCATCAGGTGGACTTCTACGTCAGGTGCCCTTGTCTAATGCATGCGGAAACCAGATCAGCAACCTTAAAAGCACACGCTCAAGCACTAAAGTGACAGGAGGTCGGCTTCATTAAGCGGACTGTATTGTGTTACAGCTCCCACCCTTGATACCTTGCGGGCCTCCACATTGCAACAAACGCACGGGATTCATCCTGTCAACAGAGAATCTCGCCATGTATTGTATGTTTCCCAATGTTTTTCCGCACATACGAATCCAGAATGCAAAACGAAGGGAGTTTTAGCGCTCGTCAGAACAGGGCATGGCTTATCCATAAGCTTATCCTTAAAAAGTAAAGGGGCTGCTCGCTACTATGAAGAGGAGGATGAGGTGCATGGGGAAATATACCAACGCGATTGTATTTCGAGTTTTGTTCCGTCTCCTATCAATGCTATTCTCACTACTCCGCTCCTTATACTGCAAATCCATTTCTCTAATATTGACGAGACGTGGTTTATCCTGCAGGCACAGCATAATTCACCTTTTGTTATCATTGGACAAGATGCAATAGCACGGTGCATTTGCACTATAATTAAGGCGAGGGGAATACACATGTGCACGAAAAAAACTTGTTGGCAAGACGTTTCTGCGCGTATTTCCAACTCACTCCCTTCGTCCACGCATCCGACTGCCCGGTTTTACTCTTTCCAGTTGGGCTATTTGCGAATATTCCGGCTGTGGATGGCTTCCAGTCTATCATATCATATACCACAGGAAGCGATAACTGGTCTACTTGCTGTGGTGGCGAACAAAAGCTGTATCTTGTAGCTTTCGTGAGAAGATGAACACACCTCAAATGATGGGCCAGCGTGGCGATCAGTGCAGTGTTACTCCCCACTGACAAGCTATACTCCGGTGAGGCCGTCACAGCCAATGACAACCTACCACAAAAGATAGCTTGCATATTTGCTCCTTTTAAAGGTTTTCCCATAACCAGCTAAAGTTGTGAAGCTCGCTTATGCTGCATGGAAAGAGAGAGCAGCCGCGGCAAAAGTATGTGCATGCACCTCTAGCACCAGAAGTGGCACCACGCGAAAGAACGGCAGGCATCCTGGGTTGAGTAACGCCGTAGGCAGCTACACTTACCCCATCAGGAGGTTTCCCTGCCTTCCCAATTACCCGTCCATCAACGTTTGGCACTGCAAAGTGTTCTGCATCTAACAAAGCCTGCCTTATCTAGAGATGCACTCCACAACATGTGGGGGAAAATCATCTACTAGAACCTGGGGGGCAGTTCAGCCACAGCGGGTTGCTGACCATCAATGTTCTACGTGAACGCAGTCTCCTCTTTTCATCACCAATGGGGAAAATTGCCGCATGCTTAATTCCTATGCCTCACGCTATACGGATACTCCTGCAGCCCTGCATCCGCCAAATGCCTTCCTCCGAGCTGTCCTGTAGTGCTCCGTCCGCTCCACGCGCCTCCATAATTTTTCTCACGCACGAATCGCGAGTACATCAAAACCATGTAGGGCCTTACAAGTAATAATATGCATGAACCACCACCTAAGCCAACTATACGGCTGCACATAACATAAACAGCTGCACCCTCCAATATTGCCATGAAGCAGCGCGCAAATACAGCGCAGCGGTGTGCAACGCATCCTTCCTCTCAACATACTGCAACGACCCCCAACTATCCAACTCAGCTTCTGCATATCCACGATCTGGTTGACCTCAACTACACTGCCGCCAGTTCAACGACCATACATCGTTCGTGCTCCTGTCTCCAATGCAGCTGTATCCAGCGCTCACCTCCTGCAAAAATTCACGCTTGCCTCAACTCATACCCAGACCCATTTACCCTGTCCTCTCAGCCCCTTGTCAGCGATCTCCGAACCCTCTTCACGATGCTAAAGCACTGTGTCGCTTCTGTCCTGTACTGGATACTGACTGTCGGCACGGGTAAGAGGTACTTGTGACGTAGAAAACCCCTGCTCGCCAGACATCGAATGCCGCCACACTGCATTGAACATGCAACCACAAGGTCGAGAGCAGAGGCGCTGAACAACACACACACATGGTGCCTCGTATTCCATATGCTTTACGTTGTCGCTGGCGCCTGCGCCAAATGTCCACTTCACCGAAAAATACAGCCAGCGGCGTCCGCTTGCTCTGCAGATGCTCGCAATGCGTACCGTCTGTGTGATTATGCCATTCTCCACTACTCATGACCATACCGCTTTGCACTCTCTCCTCCATCGCCTCTCAGCACTCGCCCAATTCTCCTATGTGCATACTGTATTTCGACGCTCCCCTCTCACGCATAAAAATCTGCCTCATATAAACCCTTTGCGCGTGTTTGCCAGCACGCTTTCCGCCCAATTCCTGTATCCCGCGGAGCGACGCTCTTGGCTGCTGCGTACCGTAGGGGCACAAAACGCACACAGCCAGTCACTTGGTGCCATTACCCGAGCGCCATCCCACCACATCCAGCACTCACCTGAGACGTCGACAGCACGCATACAAAACACACAAAACAGCTCCTTGGTGTTCCGACTCATTCAACCAGCACACCGTGCCGCACTGCCGTAAGTGCTAATGCGCCTGCGCGGATAGAAAGAACACACTCTCAGAATCAGCATCGGAAAGCGCCAACAGAGCCACTTCCGCTTCACCCCCTGACGTCCAACGCCCAACCTACATTCGCACGTGTTCTTTTCCATAAACCTAAGAAAGCCCCCGTAGTGGTTCAAAAAGTCACTAGAAATCATACAACAAACAATAAACTCATTCTCCGCAGACCCATCGCCTCGCGAATGCAACCTTTCGTGCATGCGCCATCAAATGCTGCAGCTTTGCACGCACCTCAAAACCCAGCACAATCCCACAGAACCTGCAACACCACTCCCAACAAGTGTTGCCAAACACACAAAATTCTCCAACCAAACATGCGCACTCCCTGACGCAAATAAAAGAGTCGGTTGCATTGCGGCCAGTGCTCGCTACGCCTTACCTCCTTGCCGTTCCTCCAACTCCCAGACGCCACCACCCCCTCATTTCACCAACGCATTTCAACCCAACGGCGACCGCTAGTCACACCCATTCCAGTGTAAATCGTGAACTGTACGCCGTCCTTTCACGGTGATGTGTAATGAACAGCCAAACGCACACTCCGACATCGGCGAGATCGGCGGTGCCCGCGCTGCTAACACTCCAACGACGCTACACGGAAGCCGTCTGCCCCCACACACGCCACACTGCAATCCCTTTACACACCATACTGCAGTCCCTTATAAATACTCGTTATGCCTCGAGCCCCAATATGTCCACATGCACAATGTGTCCCCATCATACGCCCAGCCATCACCCGCAGCCTATTCATACCCCATCCCGCTACGCCTGACCCTCGGCCAATCTGAAGCTCTCGCCAACCCGGTCGCGAGAGCCCAACCCGAGAGACGAAGGACCTGTCATCCTCCCCTTCTCAGATGCCCAGGCGCTGTTTCCAGCAATACTGTCATGACGCCGCGCAAATACAGCGCAGCGGTGTGCAACGCATCCTTCCTCTCAACATACTGCAGCGACCCCCAACTATCCAACTCAGCTTCTGCATATCCACGATCTGGTTGACCTCAACTACACTGCCGCCAGTTCAACGACCATACATCGTTCGTGCTCCTGTCTCCAATGCAGCTGTATCCAGCGCTCACCTCCTGCAAAAATTCACGCTTGCCTCAACTCATACCCAGACCCATTTGCCCTGTCCTCTCAGTCGCTTGTCAGCGATCTCCGAACCCTCTCCACGATGCTAAAGCACCGTGTCGCTTCTCTCCAGTACTGGATACTGACTGTCGGCACGGGTAAGAGGTACTTGTGACGTAGAAAACCCCTGCTCGCCAGACATCGAATGCCGCCACACTGCATTGAACATGCAACCACAAGGTCGAGAGCAGAGGCGCTGAACAACACACACACATGGTGCCTCGTATTCCATATGCTTTACGTTGTCGCTGGCGCCTGCGCCAAATGTCCACTTCACCGAAAAATACAGCCAGCGGCGTCCGCTTGCTCTGCAGATGCTCGCAATGCGTACCGTCTGTGTGATTATGCCATTCTCCACTACTCATGACCATACCGCTTTGCACTCTCTCCTCCATCGCCTCTCAGCACTCGCCCAATTCTCCTATGTGCATACTGTATTTCGACGCTCCCCTCTCACGCATAAAAATCTGCCTCATATAAACCCTTTGCGCGTGTTTGCCAGCACGCTTTCCGCCCAATTCCTGTATCCCGCGGAGAGACGCTCTTGGCTGCTGCGTACCGTAGAGGCACAAAACGCACACCGCCAGTCACTTGGTGCCATTACCCGAGCGCCATCCCACCACATCCAGCACTCACCTGAGACGTCGACGGCACACATACAAAACACACAAAACAGCTCCTTGGTGTTCCGACTCATTCAACCAGCACACCGTGCCGCACTACCGTGAGTCGTATTGGGCGTCCGCGAGCAAAGGGAACACACTCTCTGCGTAAGCGTGTGAGTTGGGTGAACCAAGCCATTCTAGAATTAGCCCCCTTCGTCGTCTAATCAGCACCGGGATACGCGCTTCGCCATGCACAGAAGGAATGGTAGTGGCGTTCCACTACTTGTATGTGTAGCTTACGCAACAGGACCGCTCCTGGCGGGGCTGCCAGAATGCCCATGCAGAAGTTCGCAAGTGCATGAATGGGTAGTGTGGCTGTTCGTATACCATAGGAGGTAGTCCAAAACGGCAAAACCTGCAGCTTTTCTACCATCGAATTGCATTCGCCACATCAGCCCATCTACTATTTTGTTTGATGACTGCAGCACTGTCCTAGTTAATTTATTCGCTGGACAGGTATCCTTCCCGTCACTAAATTTCCACAAATATGTCCCCACTTTATAACCTTACATACGTCTGTAGTCTCCTCACAGGTGATGACCAGACGCCTGCACACCAGAGGTTGTTGTTCCCACCCATTGCTATTCACCTACCATATTCGCTCCTTCTTGTGCATCCTTACCGGTTGCTGGATGCTTTGCGCACGAGACGCGTAAGCCACTGGTTACTGGCGTTCTAGAGCGCGTATGCGTCGTCGCCCGGCTCTGTAACGACTCTTAAAAGAATCCCGTAAAGAAATGGTGGATTCTGCGGCACTGCGCACGCAGCAGGGTGTCATCATTTATTCACAACAATTCATCCACAGCTACACGTCTGTGATACACATCGGAAGACCTAGCAGAACACCCCACGAAACCACGCACCTTTCTACTATCCGTATTCGTGCCTTTCCTCCATGTTCACTGCTGCGCAGTTTAAAAATTACCATCGTTCTCCGCCCTGCCGGCACCTACAACCCCAATTGCTGTTGCCAAAACCCACGCATTTCCCAATATGAATATCCACATTCCCATCTGTAAACAAAGCAACAGACTCTTCTAAGCCAGCATTCGCTGCAGCGAACCCCTTCATCCAATCACCACCACTGCAACACCACAGGCTCATCCTGCCAACACTTTCAAACGCATGCGGCTCGTTGCTCAGGGGCCGTACACCCATGGTTATTTTCTTCCATGAATGCCCGCTTACTGTGGCTCGAGCTGTGATTGCAACTCTGTTGATGCATGGTGAAAACGCACCAAACTGCCTATGCTCACATTTACATGTCTGACATAATTCTTGTTGTGGATGTGCCGGCAAAGTGCCCCGCTAACAAGCGAGTTTCCTAATCCAAAATCGCATGCTTAGCAGAACATGTTAATGCACCCGCCAAGATCGGGAATCCTACTATACCGCCCGTCACCTTCTGGGTGCCAACGTGAGACAGCGGAATTCTTACAGTTCGTGTTGTGCGTAAACGACTCTGCTGCACCGAACAAGGTTCCCGACAGTATCCTTTCACCAGCGTGGCCCCTATCGGCACCGTTACCTCTTCAAAGGCTTGCTTGAACATCTCTGACACCTTAGACAAAGAGCGCTTTGCTTCAGAATCCGCCGCGCCAACTTGCTGCTGTGCGGGAGATGTCACCAGTGTTAGACTTGCGTGCACTGCATAAAATGTTTTAGCTGCCATGTGTGGACGTTCTTAAAGTAGTTACTGCTGGCGAAGTGCAATAAGGGTGCGCTGCTTCTCACATGCCGTTTCGAGCCTCAATTCGGTTGAAGGTGTGCCTGGCCTCCCTCCCGTGCAGCCGTAGCCTCTGCCTCGCCGGACGCTGTTTTCTGGTGGATTTGCATGAATTGGTTTACAAACGCACAACGCATCCCCTATAAAAATGCGGCAACGGTTGTGTTCGTGGCAATTGTTGAAGCTAATAAGCTTTTCATTGCCCTCATGGTTGCATTCGTACAAATATACCGGTGGAAATGCCTCTGCTGGGCTCCAGCGGCATAAACCAACAATGAAATGTGTGCTGCCGATCTCCACACACATTGTGGCAACCTAAATGGGCATGGCGTTTTTCCCGAGCGTGCAGATATTCATAAATGAATTCATATATTCAGCGTCAAGAGCTGTCATAGTAATGACTCAGATACAACTGCTATTTGTTGGCGGGCTGCACGCACAAACTGCAGTAATCAGCCGTAGTGCCAACGGACTGATCCTCTGAGTGTAAGCGCTGGCAGGCATTAGAACGCATCGTAAAGCGGAATCAGCAGCTACACGAAACACGGCGATCCACTATGCACTGCGGTTGCGCCGTCGCAATAAGGGCTTCGTAAAATATTTGGGCGCCATCCGTGATCCCCTACCCCGTGAAGCTCCAAAGAAGGCGACGTTGTGACTTGTCCAGCGTGACAATCTTGCTATACTTGCTTCTGAAAAGCTACACAATTGCGCCCATCCGTACAAGTATGTGGGCATCTACTCGAAGCTTGCACGATGCACGGTTCCGCTGCATGGTGTGAATGAATTTGATGCCAAATCTAACAATATCAAAGTAGTAACCGTGCATGTGTGGCTGGTCGTTAAGGAAGGTTCTGCAATAGAACGCCAGCACTGCTTTTATGTGCGACAATTCACTGTGAGACTTGCGAATATTTTGACTGTTCCTGAAACATGCCTGCTTAAGGAAGGCGTCGGAACCTCCAGTGCCATTGCGGGCATTCTTTGGCCAGCGCGAAGCATGGAACCTAGACAAGCAAGCGCCGCAAGCCTTAGTCCTGAGTCTGGAGTGCGCTCCCCCGTCAGCTCAATGGGGCAAATAACCCTGGCCGCCTGCAACTTAGCTGATGGTGCCGAAGACTACATGCGATAATACGCTTTATGGCGTCGTCCTCTTGCACCAGAATTCTGCACTTACCAACTGGATATCGCTGCAGAGAAACGTGACTGTATCTGGTTGAGTGTTGTTCGACGGTGTTCGAAAAGGCCGCATTTATTCTACAGGTGCGCAGCACATATTGGCATAATATCTACTGCTTGGCGCCATCATGTGTTTCCCCTTGGTTCTTCGGTGAACGTGGCAGGCAACAGCCGTGACTCAACATCGGCGTTTTATTTATGCCTAATAATGGAGAGGCAGTAGACGTCCCTGTGGTTTAGATTCTCTACAGAGCACGTTGAGCGTAACAGAACACCTTGCTCACATAATACTGCACAGCAAATCATAGATGAACGAAACACGCCATATATATA
>CAJFCZ010000213.1:0-19890 GCA_904066245.1 Eimeria sp. OTU-Y
TAGTAATATTATAGCGTATAATATAATGGGTTCATCTTTCGCTGGCACTAGCGCATGGCTACATATTTCGCTGTGCGCTCTTCGTTCCTTCATGCAAGAGCCAGCCTCATGGATTATGAACTTTCACTGCAATCGCTGCAGCCATGGCAACCTGCCAGTGTGCTGTTCTCGTTGCGCTCATAGGAGGCGTGTTAGTGTGTATGGATGCGACTATTAGCTACCACTAATTGAGCAAACACTCAACAAGTTCCCTAGACACTGGACACTAACAATTGCTCCATTGTTTTGACCGAGACATGCTAGACCTTCTCCTCTTCCCCATCCTCATCCCCTTGTACCGTTGTGTTGGGAAGATTGGAAATCACAGAACATCTTTTTTCTTGGGAGAAAACCAACGAAACATCTTGAAACCATTATGCTGTTTTATTTACTGAACAAGACTGTAGCTTCAACTTTATGAAGCTCAGAAGTAAGCTACTCCGGAGAGGGGGACACGATAGGCTCGCCGGCACGTGTGCAGTGGGGGCTTGAGGAGCTGCCCCAGAGAGGAGTGTCATTCGGTACTGGCCAGTCTCTGCTCAGGAAAGTAATAGGTTTATGAAAGCGGCTTTATCTCGTAGCGCGTTCCAAAGCAAGGCCTGGACAGAACATGGACTGAGCAGTCGTTCACGAGCAGCTTCCACTGGCCCTGAGGCACTCTTGCGTCGCAGCCCCATGCCACCCCATCGTTTTAGGTAGCTCGCAACCTTACCCGAACCTCTATAGTGCATACTGCTTGCGACTGTGTCCTCGTTGATGGTACAAGTCGCTGAGCGGGAGTTACCCCTTTGTGCACCCGCTAGTGAGAGTACCACCCAGTTCCCGAAGGCGCTGAGAACCCTGTGACAGCAATCTCCCGTTTGTTGGCATACAGAGGGGACTTCTCCACAGTACGCTTCCCAATCGTGTTTCCCGGATATGGGACCGCAGCACACTCTCCGTCATTTCAATATATATATATAATCTGTTAACAAGCACTGCTGTGCACGGTGGCGCTCTGCTGTGGTATGACACTCTTTGCTCGCATCGGCTCCGAAGAATCATGCGGTGCTACCATGCTTAACAAGAGTCCGCCAACGTGTCAGAGCACAGTCGCTAGCAGCGGCGAAGTCAAGCAAGGTAAGGGCCTCCCATCCATTGTCTGTCTGCTCAGGACGCCTAATGATATGCACCTGCTTCCCATGCAAGTACGGCCAAGCCCCTTCTGTTGCATGCAGTGAGGCTGTACACATATGGTGACAGCTTCTACTTGCGTAGAGGCGACCTACTAATGGCCGAGTGAATGTTTCTCAGCCAGTTTCGGGCAGAGTTCGTTATCTACGGGTCCCTCAAACTATATTTTACCCAGCAAGCGCATACCAAGGGCACAGTCGTCTTAAAACTGCATTCATGTGGAAGCTCAATGGAACACACAGACAAACAATGGAGTTAAATCAGTAATTAAGTTCAATCGTCTACACAGACAAGGAAATCGCGACGGCATCTATCAGACGCACCCTCGGACACAGAAACAACGCTAGGAGTGTGCCTTCCTGTGTTTCATTGTTGCATTTGTGAGTAAACTGGGACAGTTTCAGAATTTAATCAACATAAATTTTGATTTCTTCCACTATTAGCTATGGTGCTCCCTGGTCTACCAAGCTGCTCTTACCGGGGCTGCGGCGGACCACTGGCCCCTCCGGAACCCACTGCATAATTTCAAATAATACAGCTTATACCGAATTGTTTCAAATGAATGCCAATAAGTATAAGCTAAGGAAAAGTGGCAGTTGGGGCCTTCGTGTTTCACTCTACGCAGCACTGCCCGCCGGCAGTCTTGTTTGTGTAGCTCCCCACCTCCGTAGCCTCTTCTATAGAGGATGGAGCGGGATACACGAAGGCTTTACGTACAGTTCTTTCTTCTAATATACATGTAGACGCCATGGCCACAACCCTGAGCCACAGGGGACCACCACCAGCAACGCCGACTAGGATGCAAATGCAGACAAACCCACTCGCGATGCTGCACTGCATTAAGGGCTACCCAGGCGGCCCCAAGGGTAGACAGTGCTCCTTACTGGGCGTGTGCATGCATGTTCATGCCCGCTAATATCCTGTGGGGAACTTAAGGGGCAACAGCAGCAGTCACAGGGCCCGTCAGCTGCTGGAAGTATGCCGCCACACATACCCGGGCAGCTACAGAACGCCCACCCTGCTGCAGGTGCAGCAGGTGCTGCAACTGCAGCATGTGCTGCAGCTGCTGCACCGCAGCAGCAGCAGAAACAAGAGGTGCCGTCCGAGCATTCGCAACTACAGGAGCCGCAACAGCCGCCATCCCAGCAGCAGCCGCAAGAGCAGCTCCAGCAGCTGGAGCTGCAACAGCAACGGCAGCACAATGAGGGAGAAGATTATGGGGCAGGTGTATCTGCACACACCGCCCTGACCTCCTTTGATGTGTTTGCCTTCAATGCGCCGAAAACACCCCCAAGAACGACCCCGAAAAAAACAGCTGCGAAGGCAAGAGCAGGCGGTGGGCCCTCCAGGAGCAGCACTCCCGTGGCCCGAAGAAAGGGCAGCAGCCGTTCTAGCAGCAAGAGCAGCAGCCACACGGCTGGCAGCAGCAGCAACTATGATAACGCCACCCATGGCAGCAACAACAACATCACCACCCCCACGAACAGCAGCAAAAGCAGCAGCAAAATGAGAGAAACTAAGCTGCAGACGGAGTCCGAACAAAGCCCTAGGGTGCGGGCCTCTTTAGAGTGGCTGGAAGAGGCAGAGAGGCGGAGAGAGTTGAGCAGCGCTGAAGTTGCTGCTGCCTTCCAGTGCCCCCTATGCCATCAACCTGGCATGACCTTCTGTTCAGGCCGCTATGGTAGGCAGCAGCAGACTGCACTGGCTTTGCATGCATCTTGAATGCAATACGCATCATCATCTACATCGCAGTGTTGCTGCTGCTGCTGCTGCTTCTCATGCTGGTGGTGCCATAGCTCTTGCTGGTGCTGCTGCGGTGTTGTCAACGCAGTATTTGCTGCTGCTGCTGCTGCTGCTGTGTGTCAGGCGTGTTTTTGGGGTGTCGTCGGTACCCGGAGTGTCGGGGTAAGGTGAGCGGCTCAAAGGTAGAGAAATGGCGATGCTGCATCGACAGCAGCAGCAGCAGCAGCAGCAAGGGGATCCGTCTCTTCTGTGAGCTGGAGACCCCACATGCCTTTAGACTGCATGCGGCCGGGTGTACAGACACCGGAATGATGCTGGCAGATGCCCTCCCTCGCATTATTAAGACGGCTGCCAAGGCCTATTATATCAAAGAGCAGCAGCAGCACCAGCAGCAGCACCAGCAGCAGCACCAGCAGCAGCACCAGCAGCAGCAGCAGCAGGAAGAGGACAACTGCAGCATTCCTGAATTCTTGCTGCCTATTTCTTGGCTGCCACGAAGTGACCGCATAAAGTCGGACGAGCTTTTGCTGCGGCAGTTCAGCGATGCCGCTATTGCGCATGCTGCTGTTGTTGATGGCGGCGCCTGTTGTGGCGCAGCAGCAGCACCATCTGCTGCTGCTGCTGCTGCTGAGGTTGCTGCTGTGGGTGATGCAGATGCTCAGACTGCTACTGCTACTGGTTGCAGTGGTGCAGCAGAACCTGCAGCTGCTGCTCCCGTTGCAGCATCTGCTGCTGCAGCAAGCATGTATGAGAAACGACAACCTGGTAGCCGGGTGTATATGCGGTTTAAGGATTGGTCGAAAGGATATATGGAGGCCCCTGCCGATGGATTGAAGTACAGCGATGGCTGTGTCTTTCTATTGGCAGCCTATCCATTTATATTACAGGCGGCAGCTTCAGTTTGCTGCTGGGCGACAGTCACCCCCATACCATCCCTTACTCTTCGCTTCTTCAAGGAGGTCTGGGGGCCGGGAAGATTCCTTGTCACTTCGAAGGAAGTGAGACAGCTTGTTTCTCCTGCTGCTGCAGTGTTTCCTGCTGCTGTGGCTTTGGCTGCTGCAGCAGCCGCAGCAGCAGACACGGCAATTACCGTTGTTCTGGGGCCTGGGTTGGTTTCTGGGGCTCTGCTGCAGCCAGCTGCTGTGGCTGCGGTTGCTGCTGCTGCGAAGGTTCTTGCTGCTTTCGGTGGCAGTTGTTATCATTTGCTGTGTGTGTTAACCGCGTTGGCTGTTTAGGACGGCATGTTTGCAGCTCGTACAAAACGCGAACGCCTGGGTGCTGCTGCTGCTGCAGCAAGCAGTGACGCTTTATTTGCTGCTGCAGCTGGTGTGGTTCTGTTCGCACTGTTTGTGTGTGTAGAGGGCGCTGGACGTTGCCTGGTGGCTGCTGCCGTCTCGCCTGCGGCAGCACCTGCTGAACTTCCAGTGGGAAGGCCTCGCCTACGCTTTGCAAAGGGGAGGGCGTGCTATAATAGGGGACGAAATGGGGCTTGGGAAGACAGTGCAGGCCATTGCATGCATCGCAGTGTACAGACAGTTTCCTTGCCTTATAGTAGTGAGTTGATGTTTCTCCTGACCCCTATGGCGTTCACTGGCTTGACGAGGAGCTAGCATTTCTACAGAGGGCCTCAACGGCGTAACCCTTCGTTATTCCTGTGATGGTGGTGGTGGTGCTGCTGCTGCTGCTGCTTCCCTAGGTACCTGCGTCGATGCGCCTGGCTTGGGCCGACGCGCTGGAGGAGTGGCTGCCGGAGTACAGCGGACCTCCAAATTTGCGGGTGTTGTTTGCAAGCGGGGATCGTCCGGCCCCTGGGGAAAAACATTTGATTTGTTTATCTTCTTTTGAGATGGCCGCCCGACTGTATGACACTCTCAAGGCTGCGCAGTACAAATTTGTGGTTGTTGACGAGGCCCACAAGCTCAGGGGTCCTGCTATTCCACGGCCGGCGCCATACACAGCCTCAGAAGCTGCAGCAGCAGCAGCCGCAAGTGCAGCAGCAGCAGCAGAGGCAGCAGCTAATGCAGCAGCAGCAGCAGCAGCAACAGAAACAACTGCAGCAAAAGTCAAAACACAACCAGACACAGTATCAGCTGGCCATGCCCCTGCTCCCCCTGCGTCAGCTGTTGCTTCCGGCGGCGAGCGTGCAAGCTGTGAAATGCCACAACAGTCCCAACAGCAGCAGCAGAGTCAGCAGCAGCAGCCGGAGCGGCTCCGCAGGAAGCGCAAAAACTGGAAGCCACCAGGTTGTGGTCAGGAGGTGAATAAGAAGGTCTTAGACCTCGTAAAAGGCAGCCGCCACGCTCTACTACTGTCAGGCACTCCTTCTGTGAAGCTTCCAGCCGACCTGTTTCCCCTGGTGGATGCGTTGCTGCCTCCCCTGGAGACGGAAGCTGCAGCGGAAAGGAGGCAGAAACAGCTGCAACAGTGGCGGGAACTCGAACTGGCCGCTGCTGCTGCAGCGGCGAACACTTCTGCTGCTGCAGCGGCGAACACTTCTGCTGCTGGAGCAGCTGCTGTTGCTGGAGCTGCGGAGGAAGACGCAGGGCGTGAGGAGGAACAGACGAAAGCATGCGCGGCTCAGACGGAAGGCTGCTTGGCCTCTCGTTGGACCATGCGATCCCCCTATTCGGAGGCAACGGAGGCATGGAGAACAGCCTCAGCTTCAGCAGCAGCAGCAGCAGCAGCAAACATTACTGCAGGGGCTCCGCCCGAGGCCTTTGGGAAGCCTTTGGACACGGTTGTCTCCCCCGTTTCTCACATGCGGGGGGAGAAGACACTTGTCTCCTTTGCAGAGAGGGGACAGGCGCGGCGACGCGTTGGAAACATCCTGAGAGAGGAGCAGTTGCAGTTTGCTGGTGAGGCCGGGATAGCCTGCTGTCTGTTGCTGACCTTGCTGCTGCTTCTGCTGTTCATGCTGCTAATGCAGGGCTGATTTGTTGAGTTCGCTGCCAATTGTTGAGGAAAGCTGTTAGCCTCCATACGTTGGTCCGTAGCCGGTTCGACCCCACATTATTCAACTCTCAGCGGATATTGCATGAGCCTTCGTTTCAGGCGGGGTGAGGAGCCATGCTGTGTTGGCTGCGACGCAGAGGAGTACTGCTGCTCTCGGCGGGCATTCGGCTCATGGAGACGGTTCGGAGCGTCTCTTCGGAGTTGGGAGCTGCACCTGCTGCTTACGCGGGCAGTTCTGGTACGCAGAAGAAAAACTCTCAGGGACCCGGCCCAAACAGGTAACCATGGAGGAGGCCCCCAGGGGCCCTCACAAGACGCGACGCCTCCTGGCGAACGCTCTGGGGACCACTACAGCCAGCAGGAAGAGCGGCAGGATTCAGTCGGGGGAGGGCACTCCCATTCGCCTCCTGGGGCCCAGGCTGTTGGGAAGGGCTTATTGACAGGCCCGCTCGCCTCCTCGAAGGGGTTACCCTCGGACATAGAGACAGACGCTCCAGCAGCTGAACCCGAGGACCCGGTCAAAGCAGTTTCCCTGTCTCCTCAGGAGGGTCTCCTTCACTCGGTTCAGGAAGTAGAACAACTTGTAGAGGGACTGCCTTGGGCATCCAAGGCCCCCGGGGACTGCGATGCTCTCGTGCTGCCGCCCTGCACGCGAATCGTGCAGCTGGTGCTGCTGCACTGCAATAACAAGCTGGTGACAGCCATGGGAGAAGGCCTGCTGATGCGGAAACCCGCTTATCACTCCTTGCTGCGAGAGGCAGAAATGGCTGCTGCAGACTCTTCTGAAAGCAGCAGCGGCGACAGCGACTTCAGTCTTGGCGGTAGGTCCCTTTAGCCTCCTCTCTCACTCTCATCCTCCTCGCTTCCTTGCTTGTTAGGTTTTCCTCTATTTTGTGTTGTCCTCTCCCTCGCCTCTCCTTTGGCCGTTTCCCCCCCCATTCAGTTGTTAGTGAATCTGTGCTCCTCGTTCATGGTGTTATGGCTCTTTTTTCTCGAGGCGTGGAGGCCCCATGCTGCTCGCAGTTGGCCGCCTAGCCTGCTGGGCTTCTGTGGCGCAGCTCTTAGGCTCGTAAGTTAATATGCATACATACTTTCCAGTTCAAAGCAGTGTGCATAAAGCTTCGTTGTGTAGTGCTGAATTCTGAAGGCGGTTTGCGTGCATGCATCGTGCACAAGGCCAAGCTACCAACACACCACACTGCCTGTCTGTGTTTGCGGGGTTGCGCAGTTGTGGGCCCCTGTAACTCCTCCGACCTCGCAGGCGTCGCCGCCCAGTTGACGCGCCAGCCCCCCGCGACACCAGCCGAGCGCGCGGGCCTCTGCAAAGTCTTGCCAGCTGCGGATTGGCTGCACGAAAAGTTCTTGAGAGACACGCCTGTCTCATCCTGGGCTGAAGAAGAAGCTGAAGGTTAGTCCGTAAGGAAAGACCTTGATCTCCACTCCACATAGCCCCCAAAGATGCCTAGGCTATTGGGGCGCCCATAGGGACACAAACAACCCGAGTTCTCATATAGCATGCCTGCGCTTAACAGAGATGAATCCCAAGTTCATAGAGTCATTATAATGTTACACAAAAGTGATTCCTTAGAAGAGACGACTGAAAAGTGTGACCCCACATAGTTCGCCGTGCTAATAGAGAGAGTGACAAGACACTAAGCAGAGACAGGGAGAAGGTAGAAAACGTAGCTGATTCGGTTTATTCATGATGGCACGGAGAGGAAATGCAAGTGAGAGGAGCCCACGAAGACCCCACGCAAGGTTCAGTAAGGTGTGGGTTTCGGCTCTCTCTTTGCAGAGGTACCACCGAAGGTTGTGGTCTTTGCTCACCACCGGCGAGTATTGGATGCTTTGGCGGCACGACTTCGGGAACTACGGTTGGGGTGTATGAACACAGCAGGATACGCCCCTGCGGGAACTCGCAGACTCCAGGGATTTGTGCGTATCGACGGGACAGTCCCTGAGGAGGAAAGGAGGAAACGCCGCTGCCTCTTTCTTCAGGACCCTGCATGCACATTGGCCCTTATTTCCATCACTTCGTCTTCTCACGGGGTGCGTTGCTGGGGAGGGCTCAGTAGCCAGTCTGAACACCCTTCCCGAGGGAGCTTTGGTCTTTTGGCCCGTCTTTGGGTTGATTCTTTTAGGGGGCCTTAGCAGGAGGCTTTAGCGTCTAGGGTTTAGCGTTCAGACACTTCGTTTCTGTTGGCTTTGTTGCGGATAGTCCCGATTCTGATGCTCCTTTTACTTGTGGTGCTGCTGCTGTTCACATGCCAAGTCACCTTCAGAATCATCAGCTGCAACAGCAGCAACAAAAAAGGCGACATGGTGTCCGCATACTGCTGCTGTGAGTACTGCGTCTCCTATATGTTGCAGCTGGACTTTTCCGGAGCCTCTGTTTGCGTCTTCCTTGAGTTGCTGCCACAACAACACGAGCTTTTGCAAGCAGAGTCGAGGCTGCACCGCCGGGGCCAGCGGCGGGTGGTGACAACCTACTTCCTGCTGAGTCGCTGTGGCGTCTCTGCAGCAAGTCCCTGCAGTGTGTCTTCACAACAAGCTGGTTCCGCCTCCTCCTCATTCTCTTGCCCTGTCTCTAACGACCCTCTCAGTGAAGCAACCGAGGCAGAAGGGGGGCAAGACGAAACGGACAACACGTCTGCAGACGAAGGGGAGGAGCTTCTTCCGGGCTCGTTTGCCTCTGGCAGCATCTGCTTCAACAGGCGCAGCCGCCAGGCCCTTCCAGCCTGTTTCCACAAAATGGAAACAGAGGCCAGCAGGAGGGAAGTTCGCAAAGAGCTGAAGAAGTGTTGCATGCGGCTCTTGCAGGAAGCCGAGACAGTCGAAGCTGCAGCCTGGCACAGAATCGTGCATCAGTCCGCACTAGTGCAGCGCACAATAGACGGGCCACTCGCCACGCTGTCCCAGATTGGTGAGGCCCAGCAGCTCCAGCAGGAAGCACCGTCGCAAGAGAGCCTGACGTCTGTATGCAATTCCAGTCAAGAACAAGCAGACGGCTGGCTGGCGGTCGGCAGCAGCCAGCAGCAGCATCAACCACAGCAACCGGGGCAGCCAAAACAGGAGGGTCATCCAGACGGTGTCTGCACCGGTGGAATGGATGAATGCTGCGGCGACAGCTTGCTAGGAGATTCATCGGGTACAGACTCGCCAACCGCATCAACAGCAGGGGATGAAGGCCATCCCACAACAGCGTTGATGCAGTCTCCGCAGTGGCATCCAGATTCCACTGTGGACCCTTCGACTCTGGCAGTCTCTGCAAGCTTTCGATTTCGTATTTCAAGGTACACGCAGCGTCTGCACGCGTTTATAGGTGTCGCTGCTGTCCCTTTGGGCATCTCCTTCTCTCCCGCCGAGCTGGGGACAGCAACGCCACAAAGCTTTAATGAGGGGCAGCGGCAGCAGCAAGAGGAGCATCAAGAAGGCATGGCGCAGAAGCTGGCGTTACAGCTGCATAACAATCGAAATCATGCAGTAGAAGGGCAAATGGCGCGATGTATTCAGAAGGCGGCTCGAAAGTACTTGGGCCTTTACCGTTTATTGTCATCTTTTGAGCAGCGCCGAGTGAGGGAGACTGCGTGGACTGTGGAGAACCTTCAGCTGTACATACGTCGTCGCCACCGCGCCCAGCAGCAGAACGGAGGGAACGTATACTCTCTCCTAGGCTCAGAACTCGCTGAGGAAAGATGCCCAAGCAACGGTGCTAAGCAGGAGCCACATGGGACAGATGCCTCCACAGGGCTGATGCCACGCCACACAACGGACCCTCTTTTGCTTCTACAGTCAGCAGCAGTGACCCAGCAGCAGGAGCAGCAGCGGCTGCAGAGACTGTTCTCGTTTCTTCATGACGAGGGTCTTTTTCCTGGGGAAGTGCGTTCACCTGCCAAGTGCAGCAGGAGCAGCATCGAAGCGGAAAAGGACAACAACGGCACAAATGACGGGTCATCGGAGGCAGATAACGGCCCCCTGAGTGCCAGTGTCTCCTCACGGTACTTCTCAAGCCAAGCAGCATTCCCGCCACAGTTTCGTCCCCAAGTGGGATCCCCACACCCAACAGCTGACACGAAGGAGCCACTAGGAGATCCTGCATCCCCTGTGGTAGAGGGGAACAGGCGCCCTCGTGTGGTGCTGGTGCCTGTGATTCTCAACACCCCAAAGGCAGCTGGGGCTGCTCTCCGGGCAGGGGTTGCCACTAGGCATGTGCAACCTTTTTCTGTGGAGCTGCAGAAGGTATTGTGCGTCTCTTGCTTGCAGCCCATCTCAACCGTCAGCACAACACGCACCTTTTTGCGGGTTGACGAGCTCGAAGACCACAGCAGAAGCTGCAGCTGGGGCCTAAACTTGTCACAACCCCAACCGTGTGGCACGCAGGACCAGCTAGCTAAAATAGAGAGGCCGCATGCAGATGGCGGAGACACCGGAGTGGAGCCGGTTGTCCCTGCTTATGCGCACCCAACAGAACAGACAAGAGAAAGGCAAACGTTGTGTGCATTGCCCGCCGAGCTAATGTGGAGGTCGGCGGTCATCACATCTCCGCAAACCTTTGCGAACGACTCCAAGCACCATTGGGTCATTCGGTGCAGTGAACAGGACCTCACCTGCAGCGGCCAGTGTTCCGACGCGTATACTGCAAGGAGGCAGAGGCAAGCACTTAGGAGGCAGGTGCGCTTCACCCCTTGATGCTTCGCAGTCGCCTGTGTCGTTGCTGCTGTGTTGCCGCTGCTGCAGTTAAAATGGTCGGGTGCTAGCGGTCTGCTTCCTGGCTGCTGCTCAGCTGCGCAGAGCGCGCAGCTTGTACGCGTTCTCTCAGGTGGAGCGACATGATCGAGGTGTCTGTAGTAACTGCAGATTGGACTGTGGGGAATTGCTTATGACCTTAAAAATGTTGCATGCAGCAGGGGAGCCCCAGTGGCGGCTTGAAGAGGAAGTGGAACGCCTTGCCCCCAGCGTGAGCCTAGGCTTTTCTGTACGCTTTAGGTTCCGTTTGAGCTTTTTGTACGGTGGAAGGTGTAAGCTGTGTCCCAGTCCTGGGTTTTGGCACTCTTTACCGTTGTGACCTCTTCCTTTTGCTTATTGCAAATTCCGATGTTTACTCTTAAACGGCATAAAACAGATCTGTGCCACACAGGCTAGAGGCAGTCTTTGGGGCTGTATGTTTTAGGGTTGGGTGTCGGATTTCGACACTACTGCATACGGTGTGTGAGACGGGATTTCTGTAAGTTTCACCCTGTGTATCTCTTCATGATATTGTTTCGAACGAGAAACAGCTGTGCCTATGTAAACAATCAAGTGAAGTTACTTCATGCGCATTGTCAGTTGCTTTGGAGATGCGTTGCTTGGGTCTTTTAGTTTCGCGCTTGGCCATCTCTCACCCGAAAGCTTGCACGCCACCTCACGGCCAGCTGTGCCTGGGAGGCGGACCACAGACAACCTGTGAAGGAGGGCGGAGGCCTGGCGACTGTCGACGCCGTGCAGACTCTCTGCAAGTGAGCAAGGAGCTCGCATGTTTATGCTCTAAGCACCCTGCCGCTGCTAGCAACCCCAAGCTAAAAGCCCTAAGCCTTACTTTCTTGAACATAGCTGTGTATAATACACGCAAGTCATTACACACCTGTTGATGACTTGAACACCGGAGTCGAAGTTACTTTGTAACCACAACAAGAAATAAAGTGTTCAAAATCAGGTCCCAGTGAACGCTTAGACGTGGGAGATTTATCAGTTTGTTCCTTCCTTTCTGTGCTGAACGCATCCGCGCCTGCAAGATGCCTGTGTTTGTCTCTTGTTGCCTTTGCACCCCTACCATTTACCTCTGCAGAGCTTGTCATATGGAGAAGACTATAGAAGAAAGAAGGCGACGGCGGAAACATCGCCTCACTAGCACGAATCCTGAGACGGGTACTAACTCCTAAGATGCACCAAGCCATCACGGGTGCGATTGCCAAACGCACACAGCTACCACTTTTGTCGCTTATCCTCCTTTTTTTTACTCTTGCCCATATGCGGGAGTGTTTCCAGTAATTTTGGCTGTTTTCTCAAAGATGAACCCCAGCCGTCAGCTGTTAAGACTTTTCTGTTTTGAGTATGGAACGTAAAATGGATAGGCATGCATGGTTCAGTTTTTAACTGCTTGCCTTGCTTATGTGTATTTTTGGGTTACATACCACTTCCTAAGACGGACCAGAGGAACCACCTGGAGGCGCTGCACGGAAGCGCTGTGTTCAGACAGTTGAGGGCAACTAATGGCTAAGAATGCAGTAGAAGAATATAACGGAGAAAGCGCTTGAGCAATGGGGGCCATAGTGAATTAGAGGCACCTTTAGGCAATGCTGACGAAGATTACTCTGCAGTAACTTTCTAGCGTTGAATCTGCATGCCAGGTGGTCCAGAAGGCTCTGCACCTCTGAATCCAGATGCTTCCCAGTGCAGTGATAGTGATGCTCAAACCATTGACAAGAGACGTCAGGGCTAGGGTGCGGCTCTATAGACTCTTGGGGAGAATGCAAAAAACATGCATCTACTCATCAGACGATGGCATAGTGTCCTAGTTACCGTTGCTTAGCTTAGAAGGACAATCTGTTGGCCATCGGCATTAAAGGAATGCAGTTTTTTTCTCTCGATCTAAGAGGTAGGGTTCAGGCGATCAGTGATGGAGGTCGCCAGGGTGTAAGTGTTCCTTAATCACCCAATGCTTGTCGATCTACACAGTACTGCACGTTCCCCTGGATCGAAGCTAATGTTTCAACGTGGTTTAACGTTCCTTATGCTCTGGCAGGGCATACATTTTGTTAAATGCTGACAGGCGAGCGACCGCAGGCGGCAACCCGTACCGGCGCTTGCGCAGCTGGGGTGCGTCACTACTGCGTCGAGCAGCTGGAACCAAGAACCCTTTGAAGGCAGGGGGCAGTGAAACAACAAGATGTGATCAATAATGGTGTTTAATGCGGGTTATCAGCAAAGGAACTGGTCGTTTGATCCATTAGTCCTGATGTTCTGACGCGTTTCACATCACCTCCAGCAGAATTTTTTGACACAACGTTGCGGTGGGCGCTACGCGTTTCAGTGAGTTTCCTCTGCTCCTGCTTTTTCTACATCGGGAAATAGACGAAAATGCCACTGAAAAAATTCGGAGAGAAGCTTAAAAGCTCTTTGCATCACCTGTCGCCGAAGAGCAAGAAGCACGATGAGCAAGCAGATGGTGACCTCTCTCCGTGCAGCCTGCCAACCGTTGCAACATCCCAGCAGCAACAGCCTGTTCAACAATCTTCCCCTAGTTGCGAGAAAAACTGCAATTCTAGTCCAGCTTGTGCAGACGAAAAAGATAAGTCGGCGGACAAACCCGCGCAGGGGAGTCTCGAGCAGCGACAGCCGCAGGAGATCCCCGACTCTATGCGCATTCAAACCCCTCTGCCTTCACCTACAGCTATTGAACCCGCTTCTTTGCCCCCTGACAACGGACAGGTCAACTGTAGCTCATGCGCGTGCGAAAACGCTACCCCTAGATGGAAAGCAAACGAGGACATCTTTCCAACTATGTTCTACCTCATAAAGGCCCAGAACAAAATGCCCATAAATCAGAGCATTCTGCTCGTGAATCCTTCAAAAAGTGACAAGGTTAGCTTACGACGATGCACCTATGACAGCCTTAGTGAAATTCTGACTGTGCATTTCCTTCCATGGCCCACTCCCTCAACTGACCTACCTAGCAATCGTACAATAAGCAGCCAACCCAGCAATCCCCTTCAACCTGGCTAAACGCCTGCCACTGTTCAAAGTACTACTCAACTGAGACGTGCTGATCACCCTTGAAACTTCGCAGACATTTAGTCTCCGCCTCGTCGGGGGCAGCAACGCCTCCCTCGAGAAGGAAGCCGCTAACATCCCAGGCGACTATGTGGAGCGGGTGAATGTCACGATTACCCCAGTAAGTTGCACCTGCCGGCTTCTCCCCTATTTAAACGCCTAGTACTTCGACTACTGGGACTGTTCGTACAGTAGCCACAAGTTTTAGGATCTACACAGGAGTTGTAAATCCTTATATACAGGAGTTGCTATAAAAAGGCTCCGTTATAACGAGCTGGCTGTCATCCACATTTTATCCGGTCGTTCAGGAGAAGGAGTCGGAGGATGTCTACATCGACATGCTCCAAGGCGAGTACCTGTACGACAAGATTCGAGTACAGACCCAACTACTTTAAAGCTGCCTCCCCTCACAACCATCCCCCGCCACGTACACTGCTAGCGCACACAGCTTGTTCGCTCCTAAGTAGCTATACAACATACGGCATCACGCCCTTCGGCGTGTTCCTGCTGCCCTAAGCGGACGGCATTCTAGACCCAACTTCGAAAAATATTTGTTTTGTTCAAAAGAAAAGCATTCATTATAGATTGGCTGCACAGTTCCCATTGTTGTGCGTCGTTGGACAGACCTGTTCAGTCACAGAATGGCCTCGTAAAGTTCACTCTAAACATCACATACATAACAATGAACACAGTTTATACATCACCGATTCACGTCCCTCCTGTATCCTATGGCTCGCACCGCGCCTCGGCAACGCACGAAGAGAACTTGAACTCAGGGAAAGAAAGTTGGCAGGATTAATAATCCCCTTGGGAGTTAAAACGAAGAGCTATGCACGAAAGCAACATAACGAGTTGGCCATAGTGGCACACATTCCTGCGCCAACTAAATAGTCTATCCCATATGCACATGCAATCAGTCTGCAACTGCACCTGCAGCCTGCTCGCAGTAAGCTACCATAAATCCCCAATATGAAACGCCACACTACCTCCAACTCTGCCGGTCCAACGCTTGCAGGTCGGGTACAACTCACCGTCCTGCCAGCTCCAGGTCCAACAATGCGAATCATGAACATGCAGTAAAGCAGAATAACCATCGAATACACAGTGAACAGCCTACTTCCACTGCCACCGCATACTCACAGCCAACCCTGAACACAAGTGGATAGTGGCCCAAGCTGCTCACTACAGAGGATGCGATGCAGGTAGCCCTGGCCAAGTGCAGTCTAGCCAAGTGTGATTCCCTTCATATATCTAAACAGGAGCTCATCCTCCATTCGTGGACTAGGTGATCCATCGGACACTGCAGACTATCTCCCTGCAGCCATGTGATGCCTGTCGCTACCAACAAGCCACTACCAAAACAGATAGCAACGCAAATCAGAACTGTATGGGTCACCCCAATTCCACCCCCCAGAAGCCAGTAGCTCCTCTACAGTCACTGTCATTCTCCACATATGGACAGCTCACTACACTCCAAAAACAGGCGAAGATGCATTCACGCCATCCTCTGTTGGACAGTTAATCCCCCGGCAGCACGCAGCCTGCCTCGGAAAACTGTCGCAGCCACCACCGCGTTGTCAGGGCGTAGTGGGTACAGAACCAGCACGCGAATCGTTACAGTTCGACAATGAAACAATAGAGACTGCCGAAAACAACAAAAACGGAGGAAACCCCCGCATAAGTGGGCCTCTGTGAATAGGAAGGGGTGAGCGAAGCAAAAGCCTCACATATAGAATTCGCGAGGCTGAGCTTATAGAGAGCTTTGAACAGATGAAGAAGTGGCCATTTGCCCCGTAGACGTGCCGAATGGCTGTCGCTCCTGTCATGCCGCTGCTGAACCCAGTAATGCCTACCATAGACCGTAAAATATTGGGCGGGGAACTGCCCAAATAGCAGCCAGCCGCTGCTCCGCTTGCGACGACCGCGGACATCCGAAACGTACCTCCCCTTTACCCTCTATTCCCGGAGTACGGTCCCGGTGCCCTCCTCCTCGGGCTGTTCGGTTTGCCACAGAGGAGGCCCCTCCTGCACCCCCAGTGGATTCCCATTTGGCCGTCATTACTATCGCCTCCACTTCGGCGACACAACTCGGCAAAAAACACCCGGAGGTGTCGTGAGGCCACTGTCGACTCCAGCTAGCCCAAAGAAAAAAATACCCGACTGCGACAATCGCCGTCTGAGCAGCGCTGGCGCCCGCACGAACGGGCGCTCGGCTTTGGAAACACAGGGTCCACCAGGAGCGAGTGAGGGCGCGGTGAGGCGAGTTTCCAGAGGGTTTCCTTGGCGGGGAGGCGGTACAATTGAATTCTTTAGTAGGCGTCTGATTTGTGGGTGTTACCTCAACAGAAACCGTCAGGCAACGATACCCAGGGTCCTCCTTTTTGCTTGTGCAGCAGTACCATATCTGCAAGCCAGAGCGGCATGCCAAGAGAGCCACACAGGGGGAGCAGCTTTGCACCTCACGCCGTCGTCATTACAGATGGGGCGGCGGCGTGCGGATTCGGCGGGCGAAGGAGACAAAAAGACAGACGGGGGAGGGGTTGAGAAGGGGGACAGACAGCTTGAGGAATCAGAAACACCGGAAGAACCGCTCCTACCCCAGACAGCTCACAATGAGCATTTCCCATCACCTTGCCGGCAGCATTAGAAGAGGACGCGCATGTATAAGGGAGAAGACGGGAGAGCCAACCGAGAAAGGGAGAGATGCGAAGCGCACAAGGGCGCAACATGGCCTCCCTGAGCCCAATTGTCTTACACAGTGAGTTGAGCTTCAGGGACTAAATAACGAGCGCAAATACATCCGCCACAGTGAATAAATCTTATGCCCTTTTGACTGACCGCACCCAACTGCATCATATCAGAGAAGCCTTGGACGGCTGCTGCTCCCCCTGGCAGCATGCACGTCTCAGCCCACCTACACACACCTTGACAACGGGGAAGCAAATCATGGGCTGAGACGGACAGTACCGAGCAGACAAGTCGTCTGGCAATCACAGCGCTGTGGGGTTTGTGTCCAGAAGCGTCATGACGCCGCGTCGCAACTCGACACAATATAAGGCAAGAAGAGAAATAGTAAGAACAATCCATGAGGAGGAGAATGCTACTAGCAACAAGCTCCTCCTGTCTGCCTTGCTGGCCTCAATGCAGATACCAACCACCATCCAGAATAGAAGGGGAATCGAACAACAGAAGGCAACAGTGAGTCCAACACTGCATCATGATGAGGTATCCCTGTCCACGACGGAGACACAATGATCATGGGACCTCAGCAGTCAACACGTCTCTCAAGCCGCTCATGGGGCTGGCTACCTGCAGCTCTTCGTCGCTTGCTGCTGTCGTCATCTTATCTTCCGTCTCCATCCCAAACCCGCCGCACATAGACAGACTGTCTCTGCTATTGCAGCGAGATGTGGGCGCGAAACTATTACTTGGAGACATAGCAGCCTCGACCATAAAATCCCCTCCATGGAGCAGCAGCAGCTGTTGTTGCTGCCGCAAAAGCAGCAGCTGCTGCTGCTGTTGTTGTTCCAGCAGCAGCTGCTGCTGATGATGATATTCTCGAAGCAAGAGCAGCTGCTGCGCACGTAACAGTTGGCGGTGGTGCTGCTGCTGCAATTCCAGGAGACGCTCTTGACTACATAACAGATTGTGCTGCTTTGGGGTTTCCTGCTGCTGCTGGATTTCGCCCTCAAGCATGAGGCCTGTATGCAGGGTCTGCCGCTGCTGTTGATCGTAGGTACCTACGTATTGCAGGCCACAGCTCTGCCACTGCTGCTCAAGATGGGTCCTCATCATAGCCTCCTCCTGTATAAGCACTTCAGTACTTTGCAAGCATTCCATATTTCTGCTGTGCTGCTGCTGCTGCTGAGGGGCCGTTGCCCCCGCAGCAACAATAGCAGCGCCAGAAACTCGGCCTGCAATAGAACCGCATGAAGAGCCTGTTGGCAAATATGGCGGCCCGGCTTCAGGGGTCGTCGACACTGTAGAAGCAGTTGACGCCACCACTAGGCTCCCAGTACAATGTTGTTGTTGCTGCTGCTGCTGCTGCTGTACTAGCGCATGCGGCTGCACTTGCTGCACAGCAGCAGTTGTTACGTCGACAGACGACCGCTGGCCCATCGTAACACACTCTTGGCTAGAATACTCTACACCACTGGAAGCTGCATCTGGCGCTCCCATATGCTGCTGGGACTGCTGCTGCTGTTGCTGCTGCGTCTCTGCAGGAAGTGTGTTGGAGACGGGCCGCTTCGGGCAGGCGAGGAGAACTGTGCTGCGGTATACCGCATACTCCTCTTTAGTGACGGTCAAGTCAAACTTGACCAGTTTAAGGAATGCCAACTCCAAACGGTTCAGCTCAGTCAGGCCAACGCCCCCTACCCTCGCATAGTATCTGTTGCTGTACCTGCACGTAAGAGCATACATAAGAAACCCCGCGCCTTCGGTGCACCCCCACCATACAGCAGCTCCTGCTACTGGTACTGCCGTTACTGCTGTGGCTGCCTCACCGAACGTCCTCTACGAATTTGACTCCGATGACGCTGGCAGCGAGCACCAGTCTGTGAATGTTTAGAGCGTTGATTTTGATGTGGTTCGCGCGTATGACGCGGTCGAGGTATATAAGGGCGAAGACGAACACCTCTTCCGAACAACGAAAGTGTCGATACAGCCGCGGAATGTAGGCAGCAATCGAAGTAGCCGGCGGACAAACGGACTGAAGCGTAAACCACCGCATACGAGCAGTGAGCACAAACGAATACAAAGCCGCCTAAATGAAAGCGCTCATGCACACACACACACGCCAACAGCAGCAACACACAGCAGCACGGTAGCAGCACAGCAGCTCACGTCAAATCGAGTAGCTACGCTCGGCCGTCGGCAAGACTCGTCTCCGCAAGTCGCGAGCTGCTCCATTAGCAACGACATCTTCTCAACAAAAAGCGGCCCTGCAGGAAGCACGCCTTCCTCTCCACCGCAGGTAGAGTAGCCCCTCTGTTGCTGCGGGGCCTGCTGACGATACTCCTGCTGCTGCTTACTCACACCTTGTCCCTGCTCCTGCTGAAGCTCCTGCTCTCGCACCACAGCTTGTTGTCGAAAAACTTGCTGCTGCTGCAGCAGATGATCAGGCGGCTGTTGCACCACCTGCCGCTGCTGTAGTACCGGCTGCATCAGCTGCTGCTCCTCCGTACACCCGCACATGACCGCTCCGTTGTGGTGAGCTATAGGCACAACCGAAGCCTCCATCCTTGCCGAAGGGATGCGCACGGTCTCGTCGCTAGTTCAGAGAGACTATCAGCAGTAGGGCTGCGGAGTGCCCCGCTAGCCGCATGGGAGCACCTGCCGCACCCTGCGCCAGATAGCCCGCAACCCCTGTGAGCTCCGCCGAGATGCCGCACAGAACACGTGGGCCTGCTAACACTGACCGGTAAACACGGCCTCAAGATACAGCAGCTCCCAGTGCAAGAAGGGAGGGTGCATGGTCGCCGCAGCCCGTTGGAAATGCGAAGGCGCAGATATCTTTTGCCCGCGCATTAGCTGGTCTTCTACGACACAGCAGCTGCTAAATACTGTCCATTCACGTGCTGGCGATGCTCACGCGAATCTAGCCACCTACAGGCGTGCCGGCATCCCCATGCCACGCTACTGCACTTCCGCCGCTGTGGAGATATTCAGCCTTAAAGAATGATAACAACAACGCATTTGAATGCCACGAAGCACCTCCCAAAATGCTGCGCAATAAAGGCGGGAAGCCAAATATGGTCCTGGGCCACTGCTACAGAGGTTGCTGTTCTGTTGCTCCCACGGACGGGCAAGGGAGAGAAGGACCTAGAAAAGACCCGCCTGGGTCTATAGCATGGGTACAACGGAAAGTGAAGCGCAAAAGCAATAACCCTATTATACGAAGAGAGCTAAACAATTGCCACCCGCAGACATGCGAAGGGGAGAGGGGGAGGCGACCAAGGGCCCGCGGCAGATACTAGAATATGAGTGGAATGGAGCCATACAACCTAACAGGCCCACAGGTTCCAATACGTAGCCGTCAAAAGGGAAAATTTAGTTAAATTAAGGTGTTGGATGCCCGTGGTGGTCGCTGCTGCAGAAGGCACGCCAAAGCAGCACTGTGCGCCATCGAGTGTGCGGCGGCGCTGTTCTGGGGGCAAGGACTGGGGGAGGGGA
>CAJFCZ010000214.1:0-19835 GCA_904066245.1 Eimeria sp. OTU-Y
TATATACACATATATATATATATATGTGTATATATATATGTTGTGGGGCAGTGGGAATTTGTGCGCACCTGCGTCGTTCCAGTACCCCTGTCCAGAAACGCAGGAATAGGTTCAAAACGCGTAAAAAACGGAAGGATAGAAAACGTGAGAGGGCGTCATTCCCCCGCGAACGTCGCTGTTGCACTGGTTGCCTAGTGCAGTTGATGAATAATCCAGTAGTGTTCTATTAGCTTTCGCTCATCGCTGAAACGCTTTTTTACCGTATTTATTTTGTATCCAGGGCTACGCCGTGGTGATGTCCTATCTCTGCGCGCGCATAAAGCTTTTCATACTTCGGAAGCTTGTCTATGTCGGCCTGTTGCGCCCCTGCTACCTTTGGCTATCAGCGCGGTGATGACTTGCGTAAAGAGCCATTACACAAAGCTTGTTGAAGTGCATATTACCTTAATGGCATATGCGGCTCATTTCCCCATACATACACCTGTGGTATGGATGTTTTTACCACGCGCAATCCCTTGGTGTGCGGAAGAGGCGTTATGCACGTAGGGTGGTCGAAGCGTCACGGAGACGATGAAGAAGCTACAGGGACCAGCATGGGCAACGTTCGTGAGATACGTTCACGACACGCATATGTTCCAAACCGTCCCTGTGTAGCCATACTGCCTTGTTTCCGTAGAGAAGGCAGATATAGGTGGCTGTTCTGCTACATATATGCACAACTGCTCCTCTCCGGGATTCGTAGGGAGGAACGGTGTGGCGTTTCTATGCAGCTTTTCATAAGCAATCTGCCGTCACAAGCTATTACAGAGACTATGGAGGGCAACATTTGATATTCACTGTACACAGGAAGAGGGAAGATCCGGTCTACAGGGCACCAGGACGGGGAGTGAACGGAGTGAAAGGCAACATTGCTACCTACAGGATTGCAGTAGATTGATACGGCAGAGCGAACGTACAGCGCCAGGTTTGAGCTGATTACCTTATCTGGTAGGCCTGGATGATGATTTTTGTTCCCGTTCGTGTTGTTTCGTGTTCCGTCCATTTGAGGTTCTCATTCTAAAGGTTTCATCGCACCCAACGGCAAACGATCCAGTGCTCTGTGCCTGGATGGCATATCGCATACGTTTTAATCCTTTCTCACCTTTTCAGTCCTTTAATAAAGGAAGGCTAGAAAATGATCCTTAGTGGGACTAACTGCGATATGTAGCCGTTGGCAATCACTTACGGGGTGTTATGAACGGCGAACAGGGTCTCTCCGTGTAGCTGGCTGGAACGCGCGTTCCGCACAGCATATGCGTTTGCCGTTCTTTAACGCATACCTACATGTGAAGTGTGGGTATACCTTAGTAGGTTGCGGTCAATTGCTTCGCGGTTCAGAGAGTATGCAAATTTTGTAGTCGAAGATATGCGACGGCGCATTGGGGATCAGTGGTAGCAGCTAGTGTAAGAAGCGGTGCGGGCAGGCGTCAGGTAGGAACAGTTGCTGTACTTACACCCCGCCTTGCCTCCAGAATACAACAAGATAACGTTGTATATTAAGATGTACATGTGCACAGGTAGGTGCGCAGGTAGGGGAGAGGAAGAAGCTGTTCGCCTTGGCAGTTGGCGTCTTGGGTGGTAAGGCGGAACAGTACGGCGCTCCTGCATATAGGGACAAGTCGACCAGGACACCTAACGCAGCGAGATGCATCGTCCTGAAATTGATTACCTGAGCTGAGTTCGCCTGTTGCATAGGAATAGGATCCGTCTGCCGACAGGGGTTTACATATAATCAGGCGGAGATGGGCGTGATCTGCATATGTAACACGGTGGACGTATCGAGTACATGTCCACTCATTTATGGTCCCCACACTGTAGGGGCCTTTTAGCTTCATGCGGGAAAGCTGTTGTACTTAGCTTGCGCTCACCTAAGACGAGCTCATCTGCTCGGCGCATTTATGCGGGCCCCATACGGTTCAGGCAGTCTGTCGGAACACGAGGATTGGTGCATGCGTGCATGCGTATTCATTCAATGTGCTTGTACAAGTAGCAAAGCAGAAAAATGTGTGGGCCTCGTTTTGCGTATACTATATCGGGGTGTGTCGGCGATCCGCTATATGCGCGTGAGACGGAACCCAAATATGACTACCCAGCAGAAATGGTTTGGCAGCACATGTGCTTCACGGCATGCTGCTGCAGGTGGAGGCGAATATTGCGCTTGACAGTTGTGACGGTCAGCTCGTTAAAGTGTAGTGGTTTTACGCTTGCGAATACTTATGCTTAGTTCAAGTACGTTTACTGTTTGTATTGGGCGTAGGTGCGCCTTCCGAATATAAAACAGCTTTGTTCGAGCTTGGTACCTCACAGTAGCGTCTGTATAGCACTCCACCATAGCCATCAGAGGCAGTCTGAATGAAAGCTGTCCGTCTGCACGTACGTTTTGTTTCGGCATCGTCTGAAACATTATCGAGTCTCGGTGTCCCCCCAACAAGAAGCAATTCCACAAGGGAGCACAATGCAGGCAGGTGCATCGCTTCGCAGTTGGGGTTTAGTTCGTGCTCAACTGGCTAGCCCTGCCTATGCATTAGCTGTCTGTCAGTTGGTGCATACGCACTATCAGACTGTGGTTGTGATAGTCTGAGAGCTAGGGGCCATGAGTGCGTCAAACCCCTGCGACAATTCAGTTTGTATGAGCGTGTGGGCCGCAGTTTGCGTCGAAACTCTCTGGCTTGCTATGGCCCTCCTGCGTGCCCAGGAAGTATGCATTTGGGTACCAATTCATCTTCGCATTGTAGGTATGAGTATGTTCATGCCGCGTGCTATCTGATGGCAGCTATGGATATGTATGTGAATGCATAGAGATTCATGGATCTGCAGTATGCGGGGAAGCGAGCTCGTTTCGTTTTGAGAATGCACATCATCGTGAGTCGAAACGTCGTGGGGTTGCGATTCGTTTACGTAGGACAGAGTCTGACATTCTGCATGATATCAGTGAACGGTTGAGGCGGTGTATGTGCAGCTGTGCAGCGTGATGCTTGGTAGGTGACAGCAACTACCTTGTGATTTGTTCCAACGGCTTGGGAGTATTCACCCCTGCTCGGCTGCATATGATGGCGGTTGTTATGTGGAGAGCAGGAAAATTAGAGGGAGTCCAAATGATGACGGCGCTGGCAACGCGAAGGGCGCTAATGCTCTTGCTGCATGCATGAAGTGCCACAGAAAACAAGGCTCATTCTGTTGCTGCTGAACAACAGAAAAAATGAGAATCCCACAATTCAGGCGGTAGTTTTGTTCTTATGAGATTATGCGGTGGTTTGTGTTCGCCGTTGGTGCAATTTATGGGTGTACCACTGATGTTTGTCCGAAAACGGCATCTCAAGGCAAAAGCGAGGTGTAGGCGCTTTGTCTGCGCACGCGTCATGTTTCCCGTACGTTACGAACATTTAATATTATTCTTGTCCTTCTAACAGGTGATCAGAGAAAAAACCGTGGCGCAACCAACTGCACCGCTATCCACTTGTGATGCAAGCCCTCTAAATTGATATTTGGAGGGCCTGCATCTCCGCGCATCGTTTGTTATACTGTCCTTCTGCACATATTAAAAGTCGCGGCGTGCCGAAGATTTCTGTAGTGTTGCGATCGTGTGTTGCTTTGCTTAGATGGTGAGCAGTCTGTTTATTGGTGGTGGCATTCTCAAGGCTTTGTGGTGACAGGTGTGGATGTATATGTCTCATACGCACAGATATGTGGAGCTGGTGTCTGTGAAAAAGTGAAAGCTTTTTTTCCCCTCTCGCCCTCCTACTTTCTGGTATCTACTGGGGAGAAATGATCTGGTGCTGACGTGGTTCAAGGCAAAAACTCGCCATTACAAATGACCTCGCTTAAGTGGTCACGCAGTGGTTGTGCAGATCCATACTTGATAAGAACACGCGTCGACTACGAATTGATTTGTTTCGAGCATTTAGTACGATTGGCTGCCACAACAATTTGAGTTATGGTGGCGGCTCTCCAGAGGAATGGAATAGTGAAGGGTTGGCCATGGCTGGCGCCGGGACCAGCAAGGACTGCGTCGGTGCCCTTGGAATATTGAGGAATACACAATCCGTAGTTCAGTGTGCAGCTACCAATTGGGCCACGGGTCTCGCACTCTTTCTGTGGCATTTAAGGACCACGCAAGTACTCACGCTGGCAGAGGAGGTGTGAGGTTCCGCAGCAGTCACCAACCAAGTGCTGGAAAGAAGCGCAGATACACGTGCTTGCAGCAATGCCATTTGAATGGAGCAAACCATAGCGAGCGCTGTATGGCAAGGCAAGGGACATCCTGTTACTGCTTTATAGAAATGTGCCTCGATATCTCGACAATGCTGGCACGAACTATGACTGCAAGTTAACCGCTTTTCCGTTAAAGACAACTGAATGTTTACTCTTTTGAGTTTTTCAACCCTGCAGTTTCTGGAATACCAACAAAAGGACTTGCTGCAGCCGCAGAAAACATAAACGCTGGTTGGCACCTAGGTGACGGGGAAACGCAGAATCCATGCTTCACTGGGTAGCCGTTGGATAACGTGGAGGAAAGGGAAATCGTGATGAAGGTGGATGTTTCCGGTTTGCAAAAATTCCGGACGCGGTTCTCTTTAACGTGGTCTTGGTTCGCGCTTGCCCCTGCACGCCAAATCATATACATATAAAACGCGACTTTTAGTGAAGAACTCCTGTTCCTGATGGGTGGCCCTGGTGGGGGTGTTACGTTCGTGTGAGCGCGGCGACAGGCGCAGCGTAGAAAAACCTCCTGTGACGTTACGATCGCAAGCTGCGTTGCCCAGGAAGTATGCCGTTGTCTGCCCACTCGTACGGTTCTTGCGGTTTTGGGCATTACTGCTTTTCCAGGCCGTCTGATGGTAGGCATGGATGTATATGTGCATATATGTACGGGCAGATTTGTGCCATTCCCGTGTAATGAAGAGTCCACTTTGGCTTTGCTTTGACCTTGTTTTTCATTGGTATCTTTTGGCAGCGGTGTATTTAGCAGTGTGGTGCGGGTTGGCAAGATGCAGTCTGGCATTCTAAGGAATTGTGTGAATAGGTGAGGCGGCGTAAACACAGCGGCTTGGGTGCTCGTAGACGGTGACGACAACGCACAATTTGTGATGTCTAGCCTTGGGCAGCATTGACAGATAGGGGGGCTAAGCATGACGGCATTTGTTAGGGAGTACTCGGGAACAGCGAAGACGAGGCCTTGGCAAGCGAGGCATCAAACACGAATTGTGCACATCCGCACTGTGCTTACACGAAGGACCGCACGCGAGAAACTTAGTTCGTTGTTCCCCTATTGAGGGCCAAAAATGCGAAAGGATATTGTAATGTAAGGCAGGAGTTTCCTGCGAGACTGTTAAGTTTGAATTGCCGGGTGCACGCGCGCGGCGTGACCCAACCTCCTGTGACGTAACGATTGCAAGTTGCTTTGCCCAGCCAGTATGCCGTTGGACGCACGCTTAGACGCTTGTCTTGATTATGGGCGCGGTCACGTTTCCAGGCTGTCGCATGCCAGGCAGTGACGTATATGCGCATAAGTTTAGGATTACAGTGCGATATAGAATGGGTGTTGGTCTTGCTTTGACCGTGATTATCCTGGGTAGGTTTGGGCTGCGGGTGATTTGATGGCATGGTGTGGGTTGGCCAGGAGCAGCCTGACATTCTAAGGGCTCCCAGCGGATAGAGTGAGTAGTGTGCGCGGAGCGCAGTGCGTGGTGTCCGACAGAGGCGACAGCGCACAACCTTTTGTGTCTGGCCCCTTGCAAGACTTACGGTGAGCAAGTGTAAGAGCGAAGGTAGTTGTTACGGGGAGACCAAGAACCGTGGGGCCGGGGCCTCGTCCGATGGCGCAGCCAAGACGGATCGTGCACGCCCGGATGGTGGCTACGCGACGGAACGCAGGCAAAACCAGCAGTTCATTGTGGCCCTCTTGGGCACCAGAGGAACGCGGGGAAATTGTAGCGCATTCGGGTGTTACCTGCGAGGCTGCTATCTATGAGTTTGTGTGTCGACAGCCGCGGCGTGGCACAGCCTGCTCTAACCCTAGGACTAGGAGCTGATCTATCCAGAAAGTATGCCGTTGGACGCACACGGATACACTCGGTGCGGCAATGGGTACTACTGCGTGTGCAGGCTGTCAGACGGCAGACATCGACGTAGGCGAGCGTATTTGCATATTTGTGGTATTGCAGCGTGACGGCGCGTGGATGTTCGTTTCGCTTTGACACTTGTTTTTCTTTAGTATCTCTTGGCTGTGAATGATTTGATGGTGTGACGGGGGTTGGCCATAACCTGTCTGACGGTTTAAGAGATCCAGTGAATAGGTGAGGCAGTGTAAGCACAGCATGATGTTTATTAATAGGTAGTAGCGGCAGTGCATATGTTTGGTTCTGGTATTCAGCAGGGTTGGCCGCTAGCCTGGTAACCCGTGGTGGCCGTTATTGTGGGGAAGTGGACAACAGCCAAGCTGAGGTCTTTTCCAACAGCGTAGTCGACACAAATTGTGCACAAACGCGTAATGCCTACCCGAAATAACGCACGCAAAACCCGCACTCCATCGTATCATATTGGCTTCCAAAAAAGGTAGGAGAAAGTATAATGTAGGTGGGTGTTTCTTGCGAAGCTGTTGAGCTTGGGTTCGCCCCCCAAGAGTGGCGAAAGAGCAAGCCCTGCTGTGACGCAACGATTACAACCTACTTTGCCCAGCTAGTATGCCGTTGAACGCACACTCATGCTTTCATTGCGGTTGTGGTGACGCCATGTTTCCAGGCGGTCTGACGGGGAGTGTGGATGCATATGCCAATTCATGCGTATTTGTGGCATTCCGGCGTTATAAAGAGTGGAGGTTGGTTTTGCTTCAGCCATGTTTTTCTCATGCAACGTTTGGTGGCATGCGATTTGAAGGTGTGATATGGGTTGGCGAGACACACTCTGACATTCTAGGAACTCACAATGAATAGGTGGAACAGTGTACACGCAGCGTTATGCGTGTTCGTAGACAGCGGCGACAACGCAGATGTTTGTGTATCTGGCCTTCAGCAGGCAGATTGACGTTTAGGATATTTAGGCATTATGGTATTTATTGTGGGGAGGTCGGGAACAGCGGAGGTGAGGCCTTGGCCTACAGCGCAGCCAACATTGACTCTAGACGCCTGCCAGATGCGTACCCGGAGGGACGCGCGAAAAGTTTGCAGTCCACTGTGTTGCTATCCGGTGCCCCAGGAGAGAGGGGAAACTGTAGTGTAGGAGGGCGTTCCGTGCTAGATTGTTAGGTTTGGGCTTGCACATCGACGGCGGCGGCGTTGCAAGACCATCCGTGGCGTTACAATTGCCAACGTTTTTTTTCCCAGAGCGTATGCCCCTGGATGCACACTCATACGCTTGTTGCGGTTATGGTTACTGGCCCATGTACAGGCTGCCTGATGACAGACACTGATGTATATCTGCATACACCCAGATTTGCTTCCTTGCAGTGTGATCATTCGGGCGTCGTTTTTGCTTTGACCGTGCTTTGCTTATGTAGTTTTTGGCTGCGGGTGACTTGACGTGTGCTGTGGGTTGTGCAAACCCAGTCTGGCATTCTGAGGAGCAGAGTGAATAGGTGAGGCAGTGTAGATACAGCGGTATGCGTACTCCTAGACACCGGCGATGAAGCACCGCTTGTTGTGTCTACCCTTTTAGAGGAATGACGGCTACCGGGCTAAAGCATGGTGGTCGTTGTTGTGGAATAGCAGGGAATAGCGAAAGCGGGACATTGGCCGGGGCTGCAGCCATCACTAATTCCGTACAGCCGCGTGGTGCATACACGGGGGAACGCACTCAATATCTGGGGTCCATTGTGATGCTATAGGGCACTGCAGAAAAGGGGGGCGATTGTCATACGGGCTGTGGTTTCCTGAGAGACTGTTACGTTTGGCTTTGAGCATCCACAGTTGCGGGAGGGCAGACCGTGCTGTGACACAACGGTTGAAAGCTGTTTTTCCCAGGAAGTATGCCGTTTGAAGCACCTTCATACGCTTGTCGCGGTGCTGATACGGCAACGTTTGTAGGCTGTCTTGCCGGAAGCGTGGGTGCAGATGTGCACACATGCACATTTGTGGCACTTCCGTCCGACATGGAGCGGGAATTGATGTTGCTTTGGCCTTGCTTTTCTTTTGTATTATTTTTGCCGCGGGTGATTTGACAGCGTGATGCGGGTTGGCCAGACTCAGCCTGACCTTCTAAGGGATCAGAGTGAAGAGATGAAGTGCTGTAGTGTGCCTAACGCGTGCTCGTCGATCAATCTTCGTGTGACTGGCTTGTGGCAGGATTGATGCCTAGCGGGCTAAAGGATGCTGGAGATTGTTTTGGAGTAGACGGGGACAGCGAAGGTGGGGCTGTGGCCGACATCGCAGCCAACACTAATTGCGCACATCTGCGTGGTGGCTACTGGGACCAACGGACCAAAAAAATCCGCCGTCTATTGTGTCGCAAAATTGGGTACCACAGACGGGGGTGGAAATTGTGGTGTACCTGGGTGCTACCTTCGAGGCGGTTAAGTTTGAATTCGCATGTGCAGGGATGCGGCCTGGCAAAACATCCCGCGGCGCTACGATTACCTGCTTCTTTGCCCAGGAAGTATGCTGTTGTGGGTGCTGCTGCATGTGCAGGCTGTCTGATGCCGACATCGAGGTAAGTGCGTATACTTGAAAACTTGCGACGGTTCAGAGTGACAATGAGTGGGTCCTTGTCTCTGTTTGATCGTGTTTTTCTTGGGTTATATTTTTGCTGCGGGTGGCGTGACGGTGTGATGAGGACTGGTAAGCCCCCCTCTGACATGGTAAGGGAAGGTAGTGAATGAACGAAACCGTGTGCGCACAGCGGCATGCGTGTTCTTAGGTAACACAGACAAAGCACTTTTTTCTGTGTGTGGCCGTTGGCAGGACTGATGGCCAATGATGCTAGCCATGTTGGTA
Source organism: Eimeria sp. OTU-Y (assembly GCA_904066245.1). Lineage (NCBI taxonomy): Eukaryota > Apicomplexa > Conoidasida > Eucoccidiorida > Eimeriidae > Eimeria > Eimeria sp. OTU-Y. The sequence continues at coordinate 8,967 of CAJFCZ010000214.1, forward strand.
GTTGCCGTGCGGAGGCCGGGAACAGGGAACGTGGTGCCTTGGCCAAAGGTGCAATCAATACAAACTGTCCACGTCCGCCCGGTACCTACACGGAGGGAGGCAGAAGGAATCCGCTGTCCAATGTGTCACCATTGGATACTACAGAAGAAATGGGTAATTATAATATAAGCTTGCGTTCCCTGCGATGCTGTTATGTTCGGGTTTTCGCCTCGACGGGCGCGGTGTGGCAAAACCTCCTGTGCCATTACCACTTCATGCTGTTTTTCCCAGGAAGCATGCCGTTGGACGCACGCTCAGAGGCTCGTTGGGTGTATGGGTACTTCTACATTTCCAGGCTGTCTGATGGGAGACATGGATATTAATGCGGTAGTTGAAGCCTTGTGATGTTTCAGCGTGCTAGTGAATGGGAATTTGTTTTGCTTTATCCATGCCTTTCCTGGTTATGTTTTTGCTTTGCCTTCTTTGGGTGATTTGGCAATGTGCTCTGGGTTGGCCAGACTCAATCTGATGTTCTAAGCTGTCAGAATAGTTAAGTGAGGCAGTGCATGCCCCCGGTTATGCTTGTTCGTAGACAGTGGCGACGATGCCAATTTTCTCGTGATTGGCATTTGGCGAGGTTGACGGCTAGCTAGGTTACTCATGACGGTACTCGATGTGGGACAGCTGGGAACAGCGAAGGCAGGGCCTTGGTTGGCGGCGCAGCCAGCACGAATTGTGCACATCCGCTTGGCACCTCTATGGTGGAGCACATGCAAAATCTGCAGGCCAACGCTTTGCTAGTGGGTACCACAGGTGACGGGAAAATTATAATGGTGGCAGGTGTTTTATGCGATGCTGTTTGATTTTGGTTTTGCACGCCGACAAACGCGGAGTGACAAAACCTATGGCGTTACGGTTGCGAGCTGTTTTGCCAAGCGAGTATGTCGCTGGGTGCAGGCTCATACGTTTGTTGCGGTTGTGGGTATGGGTACGCCTCCAGGCCTTCTGACTGAGACAATGCATCTGCATGCGCATCTGTCAAGATTTGTGGCATTGCGGTGTGGTAAGCAGTTCAAATTGGCCTTTGCTTTGACATTGGTTTTCTTGGGTATCGTTTGGTTGCAATACTCTGACGGAATGGTGTGTGTATGCGAGGCCCAGTCGGGGATTCCAAGGGACCAGAGTGAATAGGTGAGGCAGTGAACACCACGCGTCATGCTTGTGGGTACGTAAAGGGGGAAAATGCATTTGTTTGTGCCTGGGCTTTGTCAGGATTAACAGCTAGCAGAGTTAAGCGCGATGATAGTTGTTGTGCGGGTAGCTGAGAACAGCGAAGGTATGGCCTTGGCCGACGGCGCTGTCAACACGAACTGTGAACATTTACGTTGTGCCTATCTGGAAAAACGGACACAAAATCCGCATCCCATTGTGCTGGTACTGGATACCATAGAGGAGAGGAGAACTTGTAATGTAGGGGGATATTTCTTGCAATGCTGTTAAGTTTAAATATGCGCCTCAACAGTGGCGGCGTGGCGAACCTTGCTGCGGCGTAACGATTGCGAATTCCTTTGCCCAGCGAGTATGACGTCAGCGCAATCAAGTGCATGTCCAAATTGTGCGTGCATGGAGGAGCGCGCGTGACACTCGCAGTCGATTGCATCCTTAAATTGGATACCACAGAAGGGAAGGCAACTCGTAATGCAGGCCACAGTTTCCTGCGAGCCTCTTTGGCTTAGATTTGCAGGTCGACGCATGTGGCGTGCTAAAGACTCCTATGGCGATACAATTGCGAGCTGCTTTGCCCAGGTAGTATGCTGTTGGACGCACACACGTTTGCTGGGGTCACGGTACGGCTACGCTGCCATGGTATCTGATGGCAGGCATGAATGTATGTGCGCGCTCTTGCATTTCTCTGGCTTCGCCGTGTGCTTGGGGGTGGGCGCTGCTTTTGCTTTGAGCGTGCTTCTATTGAGTACCTTTTCTTTGAGGGTGATTTGACGCTATCTTGTGGGTTGGTCTGTCTCACTCTGGCATTCTGTGAGATGGAGTGAATAGGTGAGGCGGTGTAGGCACAGTCTTATGGGGGCTTGGAGGCAACGGCGACAACTTACATACTGATGCGCCTGGCATGTGGCAGGATTGGCTGCCATCGGACTTCACCATGGTGGTAGTTGTTGTGGGGAAGGTGAGAACAGCGAAAGCGGGGCCTTGGCCAACGATACATCAAACACGAATAGTTCGTGTCCGCGTTGTGCCTATATGGAAGAACGCATGCAACACCCAAAACATATTGTGGTGCTCTTGGATACCCCAAATGAGGGGGAGAAATTCAGTCTAGACAGCTGTTTCCTGCGGGACTGTAAAACTTAAATTGGCGGGTGCACGCCAGCGGCGTGGTAAAACCTCCTGCAGCGTAACAACTGCAAGGTGCTTTGCCCAGTTAGTATGCCGTTTGACGCACACTCATACATGTTTTGATTATTGTCACGGCGACGTTTCCAGGCTCTCTGATGCTAGGCAGGGAGGCATATGCGCATAAGTATAGAATTGTAGGACTGCAGTGCGATATAGAGTTGGGGTTGCTTTTGCTTTGACCGTGTTTTTCTTGAGTATCTTCTTGCTGCAGGTGTGATTTGACGGTGTGGCGAGGTTGGCCGTGCCCAGTTTGATATTGTAAAGGATCCAGCGAATAGGTGATGCTACGTATGCACAGCGGCATGCGTGCTCGTAGACAGCAATAACACTACGCATATGCGTTTGTTTCTTGTTTGACAGGATTGACGGCTAGCGGGCAAAAGCATGATGGTGGTTGTTGTGGATTAGCCAAGAACAGCGAGGGTGTGGCATTGTCAGACGGAGCAGCCAGCGCAAATCGTCCACGCCCGAGGGATGCCTACACGACGGAACGCATGCAACACGTGCAGTCCATTGTGCTGCCATGGGGCACCACAGGAGAGACGGGAAACCGTAATGAAGGCCAGTGTTTTCTGCGCGACTGTTAAGTTTGCCTTCACGTGTCGACGGCTGCGGCGTGCTAAAACCTGCATTGGCGTTTTAGTTTAGAGGTGCCTCGCTCAGGATGTATGGCATTTGACGCACACGAAAGCGTTCGTTGCGGTTATGGGTAAGGCTACGTTTCCACGGTATCTCACGCCAGGTATGGATGAGTATGAGCGTGCAGGCGTACTTATGATATTGCAGTGCGATAAGGAGTGGGAGTTGGTTTCGCTTTGCCCTTGTTTTTCCTGGGTTTTCTGTGGGTGATTTGGCGGTGCGGTCTGGGTTGGCGAGTTCCAGTCTGATATTGCAAGGAATCACCGTAAATGGGTGAGGCAGTGTATGCGTAGCCCTATGAGTGCTCGCAGACGGCGGCGACAAACTATATTTTTTGTGTCTGGCTCTTGGAAGGATTGACGGCTAGCGGGGTTAAGCAGGATCTAGTTCTTGTAGGGAAATTGGGAACAGCGACGGGGGCGCCTCAGTTGACGGAGCAGCCAGCACGACTTCTGCGCATCCGCCTGGTGCCTATCCGGAGGGATGGATGGCGAATCCGTAGTTCACTATGGTGCTATTGGATGTCATAGAAGAGAGGGGAAACTGTAATATATGCGGGTGTCTCCTGCAAAGCTGTATGGGCTGGGTTTTCGCGCCAACGGGGGCGGAATAGCAAAAACGTCTGTACCATCACCATTGCTATCTCGTTTGCCCAACAAGTAGGGTATTGGTCGCGCATTCATTCATTCGCTGGGTTTATAGGTATTGCTACGTTTTCAGAATGTCTGAGGCCAGGCATGGATGCATGTGCGCATGCATACAGACTTGTGACACTTCAGTGATAGAGAGTGGGAGTTTGGTTTGCTTTGGTCGTGTCTTTCCTGGGTATATTTTGGTCGCAGGTGATTTGAAGGCGCGCTTTAAGTTGGATAGTCGCAGAGACTGAGAATCTAGTAGATCAGCTGAATAGGTGAGGCACTGTACGCCCAGGGTAGTCCGTGCTCGTAGGCAGTGGCGACGACATGCATTTTCTGCTGACTGGCCTTTCGCAAGATTGACGGCTACCGAGGCTACGCACGACGGGAGTTTATGTTGGGTAGTCGGGAACAGCGAAGGTGGAGCTTTCGGTGATGGCGAAGCCAACACGAACTGTGCGCATCCTCCTCGAGCGTACACGAGGCATGCATGCAAAATCTGCAGTCGATCGTCTCGCAGTTTGGTATAACGGATGACGAGGGAACTTACAGTGCAGGCAGATGTTTTGCGCGAGACTGTTTGACTTGGGTCTGCGCGTCGACGGCCGCGGCGTGGCAAAACCTCCTGTCTCATTGCCACTGCGAGCTGTTTTTCCCAGAAGGTATGCCGTTTGACGCACACTCATACGTTTGTTGCGGCGGTGGGTACGGCTACGTTTTCAGGGTGCCATGGGGGAGGCGTGGAAGCATATGCGCATACATTCTTATTTGTGGCACTGCAGTGCGATAAAGGTCGAGAGCTGGCTTTACTTTGACTGTGCTTTTCTTTGGTAGTGTTTAGCTTCGGGTTGTATGACGGCGTGGTATAGGTTTACCAGAACACGTATGGCATTCTAAGTAGTCACAGTGAATATGTGAGGCAGCGTACCCTCAGCACCATGGGTGCTCGTAGACAGCAGGGACAACGCACATTTTTGTGTTAACGGCTAGCGAGGTTAGGCATGACGTAGTCGTTGTGGGGCAGTCGGGAACAGCGAAGCCTTGTCCGACGGCGCGGAAAACAGCAATTGTGCTTGTCTGCGGTGTGCCTACATGGAGGAACGCGCAACACCCGCAGTCCGTTGTGTCGCTAGTGGGTATCACAGAAGGAAGGGGATAATATAGACAGTTGTTTCCTGCAAGACAGTTATGTTCAGGTTTGCGCGTCGACGGCCGTGGCGTTGCGAAACCTCCTATGGTGTTACGATTGGGAGCTGCCTTGACCAGCGTGTATGGCGTTGGACGCACACACATGCGTTTGTTGCGGTTATAGCTACGGATACGTTTGCAGGCTGTCTGAAGTCAGGCATGGATATATGTGTGCATGCAAGCATATTTGTGGCACTGCAGTGTGATAAAATGTGGAGTGTGTTTTGCTCTGACCATTGTTTTGTCGGTGGTTTGGGCTGCGGGTGATTTCACGGTGTTTTGTGTGTTGGCCAGACCTAGTCTGGCATTCTAACGGGTCAGAGTTAGTAGGTAAGGCAGTGCAAGAACAGGGCTATGCGTACTCGTAGACGGCGGGAACAGCGCACGCACTGTTCTGGTATCTGGGCTGTAGCAGGATTGAGGTCGAGAGGGGTAAAGCATGATGGCATCAGGTGTGAAAGAGATGGGAACAGTGGACAGGGGGCCTTGGCCGATGGCGCTCCCATTACGAATCGTGTACAGACTCGTGGAGCCTACAAGGAGGAATGCATGTCAAATCTGTGGGGTATAGTGTCGCCATTGGGTACCACTGAAGACAGGAGAAGCTATAATGCAGGCGGGCGTTCTCTGAGAGGCTGTTTGCTTTGGGAAGCGCGTCGACGGGTGCGGCGGGGCAGAACCTGCTGGTGCCTACACGGCGGAACGTATGGTCAACTCGGGGTACATTGTGGCGCCATTGGCTACCGCAGAAGGGACAGAAAATTGTATTGTAGGCGGGTGTTGTGCGAGACCGTTACGTGTTTGCCTTACTGCGCCCACGGCCGCAGCGTAGCGAAGCCTCTTGTATCGTAAAGATTGCGATCTACTTTGACCAGCAAGTATGGGGTTGGACGCACACTCAAGCGATTGCTGCGGTTACGGGTACAGCTGCGCCTTCAGGCTGCCTGATTGCAGGTAGGAATGCTTATGCGCATGCATCCAGACTTGTGACATTTTCGCTTGATAGTGAGGGGCGTTGTGTGTGTTGGCCAGACCCACTCTGACATTGCAAGGGATTGACTGAAGAGGCCAAGCAAAGTACGAGCAGCACAACGCATGCTCGTAGAGGGTAGCGACAACGCACACCTTTTTGTGTCTGGCCTTTGGCAGGAATGACGGCTAAGAGGGTTATGTATGATGGTAGCTGCCTAGAACAGTTAGGGCGGGGGCTTTGCCGACAGTGGAGCCAACACAAATTGTACACGGCAGTGTGATGCCTATACGACGGAACGCACGGAACATGCGCAGTCCACTACGTCGCTTTTGACCAACTGAGCAAGGGCAGGCAGGTGGTTCCTGCAAGGTTGTTAACTGTGGATTTGCGCGTCGACGACTTCGGCGTAACAAAACCTCCTGAGGCGTTACCACTCCGAGCTGCATTGCCCAGGAAGTATGTCGTCGAAGTAACATTCATACGTTTGTGGGAACTACGGGTACTGCCGCGTTTCCAGACTGCCTTATGGCAGGCATGGAAATGCATGCGCATACATGCAGATGGGTGGCATTGCAGTGTGATAAGGAGCGGGAGTTTGTTTTGCTTTGATCGCGTTTTTCTTGGATACCTCGTGACTGCGGAGTATGTGCCGTGACGCTGTATTGTGAGCTGGCCAGACCCAGCCCGACATTCCAAGGGATCAGACTGAATAGGCAAGGCAGAGAGGGCGCACAGCTTTATGCATGTTCGCACATAGCGGCGACAACGCACGCCTCTTGTGTATGTGGTCGTTTGGAGGACTGACGGTTGGCGAGGCTAAGGATGATGGTAGTTGTTGTGGTGAAGGCGAGAACAGCGAAAAGGGGGCCTTGCCCGATGGTGCAACCGGCACGAAATCTGCACTCTCGCTTGGTGCTTACGCGGAGGAATGCACGTAAAATCCGTTGCTCATTGTGTCGCCGCTGAATAACACAGACACGGGAGGCGGGCGTTTCCTGCCTTGTTGTTTGGTTTTGGTTTGCGTAGGCGCGGGGTGGCAAATGCTCCTGTGATGTTAGGATTGTGGGTTTCTTTGCCAAGCGAATATGCCTTTTGATGCACAATCATGGGTTTGCTGTGGTTATGGGTAATGCTACGTTTCCAGGAGTTCTTACGGGAGGTCTAGATGCATATGCGCATACACACAGGTTTGTGGCATCGCAGCGTGATGGAGAGTGGGAGTTGTTTATCTCTTGACCGTCTTCTTCCTTGAATAGTTTTTGGCTGGAGGTAATTTGAATAACTGGGCCGATCCACTCTGGTATTCTAAGCGGTCGAAGTGAATAGGTGAGGCAGTTTACGCCCAGCATAGCACATGCTCGTAGGCAGAAGCGAAGACGTACACCTTTTGTCTGGCCCTTGTCAGGGTTGACGTCTGGGTGCGTTAAGAGTAATGGTAATTGTTGTTGTGGGGAAATGGGAAACAGCGATGGCGGGGGCTTGGCCGACGACGCAGCCAGCACGAACTGTGTACATCCACTGTGTTGGTGCCTACACGGAGGAAAGCACAGAAAGCCCGCAACTTGTTGTGTCGCTGTTTTATAGCGGGGAAACGATGGGCTGGTATTTCTTGCGAGGCTGTTACGTTTGGGTTTGGGCGTCAACGGCCATGGCGTGGCAGAATTCGGTGGCGTTACGATTGCGAGATGCTTGGCCAAGAGAGTATGCCGCTGGACGCACAGCTACTCGCTTTTTGCGGTTATGGGTACTGCTAGATTTCCAGGGTATGTAATAGCATGCACAGAGCATACGCGCGTGCATGCTCCGATGATGAGTTGGGGCGCTTTCGGATGGGACTTCGTTCTTCGTAGATATCATTTTCTGTTGGTGATTTGACGGTGTGATGCGGGTTGGCCAAAGCCAGTCTGACATTCTAGGGGGTGGCAATGACTAAGTTCAGCAGTGTGCCCACAGCGTAATGCGTGTTCTTAGGTAGCAGCGACAGCGAACATCTTTTAGTGTCGTGCATGCTGTAGGATGGACGACTAACGGGGATGAGCATGATGGTACTTGTTGTGGGGAAGCAAAGAACAGCAATGGCGTATGGGCATTGCGCGGTGTGGTTGGAGGCAGCAGTGAGTACCCCCCGATTGTTATTAGGGGCTTGGGAGTCTTGACAATCAGGCCTGTTATGCTTCATATTAATTATCCGGCGGCAGCGACAATAAGGTGGTTGGCCGTGGAGAATGTAGAAGACTACAGAGCATCCACCCCAAATTGTGCTCCTTCGCATGGCGCCTGAAAAAAGCAAGGCGGAATCCCAGGCTCTCTGTGCGGGCCAATACTTCTGCTTTGACGAAGTTAATTACGCCGTTTTGTGTTAGGAGTGGGTAGAATTTATAAACGTATCACTGGTTATCGCTCGGCACGGCAAGTTGTCCTTTTCGCCACAACATCGTAGGCAAAAGAGGAGCAAAGGGCCATCGGTGTGCACGCAATTGATCATTTCTGTACGCTTTCGGTATGTTCGGCACTGGTAGGTCCTCCAGCAAGGAATAACGCATCCACATTATCTCGTGTAGCCTGTTGCATCGTTCGGCATTTGGTATTGACCCTTCGCTTAGTTGGCTTACCCAAGACCTAAACTAGAACGGATAGGAGTAAATGCGGTATTTCGTGGGGGACCAGGGGACCGGCATGTAAAGATTCCGTGGGGCTAGGCACTTTGCGTACGGGCTTGTGTGGTCTCATCGAGGCGAACCCGTTTGTGGCATTGCGTTGACGTGCTGCTTTGCCAAGCTACTATGTCTCTAGAAGTGGAGTTATTTGTTCGGCGCGGGAATGGTATTGCCACGTAGAGAACATGGATGTATGCGTGCACGGCTTCAGACGCGTGGAGTTACAGTGCTGGAAAACGTGGCGGCTGGCTTTGCTACACCCGTGGTGTTATTCGATAGCTACGGAGGCGGCGTGTTTTGAGGTTGCACTATGCGTTTCCGAGCACGGGTTCGGCATTCTGATTTATTTCCTTGGAGTGGCGATGCAGTGTGCATGCAGTGCAGGGCGCAACTGGAGGCAGCAGCAACTCCGCGGTGGCGTGTATCGGACGTTCAGTAGTATTGAGAGTGACTTCGGCTATGCATAGTGACAGTTTTTCTGCGGAGAAAGTGAATGGCGAAGGCGGGAGGCAATCGGCATTGCAGCCAACACGATATGCGTGCATCCGCGTGATACTTGCAGAACAGCACGTGGAATCCGCAGGTCCTGGTAAAGGTATTTCGTAACTCAAGTGTAGACGGATACTGTAGTGCAGGCGGTTGTTGATGGTTTGGCGAGGTTAGTTAACCTTCTTCGGGTTCGGAGTGACGGTAGTCTATGTGTGTGCCACAGCATTCCGTTCGAGCTCGTCATAGCACAGCAAGTCGTTCATAGCGCCTGAGTATGGTAGGCTGAGAGACAGGTGAAGGAATCTATCGCTTTGAGCTCACCTAATGTCTTCTGTATATCCTGAGCATTCTCAGTGCTCGTTGGCATTTCAACACGAAGGGATTCTTCCAGGGCGTCGTACGGAGGCAGCTGCATAGTTCTCCCTTCGGTATTAGGCTGCCGTTTGATTCGCTTTCCCTGGATCAAACTACTTTCGTGTGTGGATAGGAGTACATGCAATATTTGGTGGCGAGTTGGGGCAGACGCGTGCGTGGGCGTCTGATTGCTATGAAGACTCTTTGAGCACGCTAGGTTTTGAGGGGTGGCAGTGAATTCGTAGCGACTTTGCGATGACGCGCTGGTTGGCCAGAAAGTCCGCCCGTAGAGGCGAACTATTCAGGTGTACACAGTTCTGCGGGAAACGGGGCTGCAATGGGCGGCCCGCAGACCACGGGAAGCAAATAAATCGGTGCTGCTTGTGTACAAAATGAGTCTCAGCAAGCAAAACGACCTGCACTGATTACGCTGTATCGGGTAACGCGTTTCGCTGCAGTAGTAGGTGAAATTCATCAAGTTGTTGCTGGTGTTCTTTCGTGCTAGGAATCGTACTGCGGGGTGGTCGTAGTGCCAACCTATAATTCTTGCTTCTTGAGCGCGATATGCCTTTCTTGTCTTGAATTGCTTTGCTAGATGTTGTTCGTTTCACAATGCGAGTGCTGGCAAAGACTCTGCATACAACCAACTGCATCGCTCACCAATTAGTATTGGGCTTGGGTTTGAGCGCGTGGTTGCCTTGTACAGGGACCGACCTTCTCAAGAAATTCGTATTTCAAATCCATATTGCTTGAAAGGGGTCTCGGGCAGGATCAAACGGATGATACAGGAACCAGGCGTAGTTGTGTCGAATGCTGCATGTTATGCCCAGAGCGATAGTGCGGCGATGGTAAGATGTAAAAAGCGGCATTAGGGCCGAATGTGACAGCGCCACCATAACCCTTTAATGTGCCAGCGATATCGCTTAGTGATTAAAGCCGCCATCGACTGGCGCTAGACCAAATAAAGCAAATATGGGATTCATGTTATTACCACTGGTTGGTGTTGCGTTTTCTCGTTTCTCCAGCACCTGCCCTGCGCGAACGCTGCATTTTCAGCATCTGCAATATAATGTAATGTCGGTATAAATCATTCAAGCGTCCGTAGATCCGGGAACGCCTCATGTTGGTTCTAAGATAAAGAAGGAAGCGTGCACTTTCTGGTGGTGGAGTGCATGCTGAAGGATGGTAAAGCCCCGAATGCTCCTCGGAAACGTGCACGCTGTTTACCGCCGCAATCGCATGTGCTCATCGAACCGTGCAGCACTATCGTGCTTTCACGCTCCTCATTTTTTCACGATTGCATGAGTAGCAAAGCCTTTACGTTTCTGGACATCTGCTTGCCGTACAAGTTTTGTGTATACCCAACTTATCAGGAGCCGATATCGCAACACTTACAGTTCTGGTGTCGCGCACGAAGGAGATTTTGTCAGCAACTTCGCATCGTCAGCTAGCTGCGCGCGACGGTTAGTACAACCAAGAGGCATATGGTATCCGCTGCCTGGTAGAGCTGGTGGCGCATCTTTGGACAGGCAGTAGCCCG
>CAJFCZ010000215.1:0-19821 GCA_904066245.1 Eimeria sp. OTU-Y
TTATATACGTTTACATGCACACTACAAATACTAAGTCTCCACAGCAGACCCAGCATCGGCTTAAAATGAAATTAAATGAGTTGAAAGGAGCCTTAAAGGCAGGTTTAAAAATGAAGAAAACGATAAAAAAAGAAGGAACAGTAGGAGAGGAGAACGTGGAGCCCTCTATTCACAGCTGTACTCCGTAGAGTTGCTTAATAACTTCGGGTGACATTTTAACGAGTTGTCTTCTGGCCCGTTTGTTCCACTTTCTTATTTTTGTGGTGTCTTTGATGACTTGCACTTTTGCGCTCTTCATTTCATTTTCTTTCTTTCTTTGTCTCTTGGCCTCCCTTTGTTTGCGGCGCTGCAGCCGGATTTTCTCCTTTGCTGCTATTAGTTGTTTCTCGATGTCGCGTGCTTCTCGCTGCTTTGCCTTTTGCTGCTGTTGCTGCTCCCACCGCTTTTTTGCTGCAGTGCGGTCACCTGCGCAGCCTCCCGGTGCAGCGTTGCCTTTGCAAAGGCGGCCGAAGCTGAGCCGCTGACCCCGCGGCCTCCACGTTTGCCTCCCCATGAGCCTTGGGATGGTTTGGTTTGTTTCAGAAGGCAGACGATTCTCCCCCTCCTCCGTCTCATCTGCTGCACCCTCGGATTCTTCTGAGCGTCCGGCAGGCCCTGCAGTTTCGCCGCTCGCATGTGGCAAAGCTGCCGCAGCATCCTCTGGCTGCGGTGTTGTGTCAAGATCGCCCACAACGGTAGGTGATGATTGTGCCGATGCCCTGTCTTCTGCTGCTGCTACTGAATGGGATCCTCCTGCAAATGGGGGGAACGGAGGACCCTGTCCTGCTGCAGTTGCGTCAGCTGGAGGCCGTTGTCCTTTCGAAGTGTGCTGCTCCTGATCGCACGTGACACCGGCAGCTGCTGCTGCCGTCGCTGCTTCCATTCCTGGTTGAGCGGGGGTATCTGATGAGGCAGAAGCTCCATGATCTGCAGCAACTGCGCTCACAGGTTGATCTTCTGCATGCTGCATGGTGGAAGGAAGCTTTGTATACAGACACCGAGGAAGGCCTCCCACGGGAGCTGCAGCCCCCTGTTCTGCACCAACTTCCCTAGCCGATCTAAATCCCCGCAATTCTGCAAATTACCACTGAAACTATTGAAACAGAGGGGAGAAAAGAGAGCATGCCCGTGCAGGCAAATCCAACTACTGCCCAGTCGTTCCTTGTAAGTACCCCGCAGGGGCTGGGCCCCACCTGTGGTCCTGTGAAACTGAAGTGTGTTGTAAAAAACGGATGAAAGTGCACGTGAGGACTTTTTTAGTGAGCTTTTTACTGTATTTAGTTTCATTCCTGTATTTGAAAAGGTGGCTGGTGAAGTGGATAGCCGAATCTCCCGCTCCTGTTTCACACGCAGTCACTGTGGAACTCCACCGCCTGCGTGTTTGTTACTTCCGCGTCTTTAGCCGAAGTGTTTGCGCCCATCAAGTCTTTTAACAGCCTTAATAGTGGTTCTGGCTAATAGAAGATGGAAACAGCACCTGCTGCTGCTCAGCAGCAGGAGGCAGCCGACTCCCCCAAAGCGGAACGGGTTCGCGTTGTCGTTCGGTGAGGGACTACTACCAGCAAACCCTTTGCCTTTATCTCGCTAGAAGAGAGAAAACATGGCGGTGTGATTCCAGCTTATTAGCTGGCTCCATTGTAGGTGCTTGAGCATTAGTAGCGCTCGTTGTAAAGCGGAGGTTAGAGCAGCTCGGCACAGGTAGTTTCGCAGTTAAGCCCAGTTGGGTTTCACTGAGTGGCACTCAGTTGTCGCTATTTCTCTTTCGAAGAAAACAAATATAGGCGCGTGAAAGCTAACGTAAAGGAACTGACTGCATCACCTCTCCAGCACAGTGCAAGACACTGCAGTGTCTCGTTGCGCCTTCTGGAAGAGGAAGCTGTGCAAGTAGATAGAAGTGTAGAATATGATACCCTGCTAGCGTGTAATACTTTATATATAATTATCTGCACCATTTATTGTAGTAGAGGTGTGTAAACTAGCTGCGAGAAGGGAAACCCCAGATGAGACTGACTGATCAGGAAGATAACCGCAGCAGCAGTAGAGTTTCTCTGCTGCACAAACTGCCTGTTTGCTGCAGCCGCTGTAGTGTGCAACTGTTATGCTTCTGTTTCTCCGTCAGCTGTCGACCTCTTTCTGAGGCAGAGATCAGCGAAGGCCGCAAATGTGTGCTGACAGTGAACAGCAAAAACGCTTCCGTTTGCCTCCAGAAGCCAAACGGTCCGACGAAGCATTTCAACTTCGACGCAGTTTACGATGAGTCGTGAGTTGTGCCAGCACATGATGATCCTATCTGTCACAGAAAGGTGCAGAAAGGGTGCAGCTACAACGAAACACGGAAGGCCGCGTCACGCCTGAAGCACGCGAGAAGTCGTTGGGCGGGGTGTATTCGAACAGCGTGTCTCAGGAAGGCGTCTATGAAGATGCTGCCTACGGCATTGTCGAAAGCGTCACGGAGGGATACAACGGTGCATACTGCACAGAAAGGCCCATAAAACCCGACAGATCAGAGGTCACTTCTATTTGAGTGGTGTTGTTCAAACGGAACTACGTAAAGAGAGTGTTCGGGAGACACTAGAGCTTCCAATTTATGCTAGGATGGGAACTACTGTATTTGTGGTGATGAACTGTTGTCTTTAAAAGAAAACAGACAAAGCCTGCGGGTGCCAGCTTCTCAGGCACTGTGTTTGCTTACGGGCAAACCGGCACGGGAAAAACCTACACAATGATAGGAGGGGAAGGTGGCTTGCAAGGCATAATTCCTCGAGCTTTCGAGCATATCTTCAGCACTATTGCCTATGCGTCGGATAAGGAAAGCCCGCCTTCACTGCCTTCTGTCTCTCTGTGCCACCCTCTTAGCCTCTGACTAATCCACCCGTCTTCCTGTTACTTACCCTGTCCGTCGGTGATAATTCTACTCTGCACACACATTCCAAAAGTCTCGTAGCTGTCCTTTTGCAGACATTTTTAGTACGGGCTTCCTTTTTAGAGCTGTACAACGAAGAGGTGAGCTGCCACCTTTGCATACGAAGGACTATCCGCTCGGTCTAGGAAATCACTAGAGAATGCCTTCTCACCACGGAGCATATGCAGCACATATCAAAACTGGCAAACGGTTTCACCCTCAGGCTCGAGATCTGCTCTCTAAGACGCATACTGCGAAGCTAAACCTCCGGGACAACCCTGAAAGCGGCGTTTTCGCAGAAGGCCTCAGCGCGTTTGCTGTGAAGTCTGCTGAAGAACTGGCGAAGCTCCTGGTAAAGCCCACAGATGTATTCCTCAACGCTGCGAGAACACTGCACACATTGGTGGCAACAGGGGTGATAGTAATATGAGATGTGACATATATAGTTTATGTTCACAATTAATACAACACTATATAGCGTATATATGGACTAAAATGCCGCTTAGGCAGCGCACAAGGTTGACAGAGAGGACTCTACCAGTGACTGGACGTTTCATTTCCACTCACGTCAGTGTCCACACACCATTGTTTGCTTCGCTGGCAGTTGACATTTTGCCCTTACTTTGCGTTAGTGACTTAGGCAACGGGACAGCGCAACCGGAAGGTGGGCTCCACATTAATGAATGCAGTCTCAAGCAGGTAAGAGTCCGCAGTCTGCATATGGCGTCCATCAACTTTTGTGCACTTCGGCTATTCCGCAGAGAGATAATTCATATATCTTAAGCATAACCGCCTGTAGGAAGATATTGCACAATCGACGGCTAAGATATGTCAACCGGCTGCTTTCGCACTGCTAACAGGTCCCATTCCATTTTCACACTACAAGTTGAAAGCGCAGATCGAGAAGGACGCGTGCGCATGGGGAAGTTGAACCTTGTGGACCTCGCGGGTTCAGAAAGGTAAAATTTGTCCATTTTCGTGTGCCTGATTACACTGAACTAGGGTGTGTGCTCCAATATGTTACTCTTGTTGGTGAACACAAATATGGAGAAGCATTTCCCTGCATGCACCTGATGCAGGCAAAGTAAAGCTGGCTCTGTGGGTGAACGGTTTAGAGAAGCTATGAAAATCAACCTGTCTCTGAGCGCCCTCGGCAATGTCATTTCCGCCTTGGCGGAGCAGTCGCCCTTTATTCCGTACCGCGATTCGAAGCTAACTCGAATCTTGCAGGTGTCACGCCACTCGCTCCCCGTCGGTACTCATCGGGTTTCCGTGACCGTTTGTGTTTTTTGACCCTTATGAACCAAGTTCTTGAATTGCTCTTGCTTGAATTGTGTCAGGCATCGTTGGGGGGGAACACCAGGACTGCGATGGTGGCCAACGTCGGACCTGCTTGTGTTCACTATGACGAGACTCTGAGCACACTCCGCTATGCACAGCGAACAAAGCACATCAAGAACGCTCCACATGTTAACGAGGACCCAAAGCAGGCAGTGATTCTTGCATTCCAAGAAGAAATCGCTCGACTGAAGCAGCAGCTGCAAGCAGCGGAAGGTAAGTCGCTCAGAACTGGGCAGCGCATTGCCCTGTCGAGTAGAGGATGCGCTGGACCTTTCCGCGTTTATTTGCTTGTGCTTGATACTTGCAACTCGCGCGGGTTTGGCAAAGCTCGGTGACTCACCGTGGTGTGGTAGCGGATTCTCCGTACAGAGGCAAGGCTCCAGGCGCTTAATAACCCCATTGGACAACCGAAGGAAGTCGTTGTTGAGAAGCCCGTCATCGTCGAAAAGCCAACAATCGTGGAGAAGATTGTCGAGAAAATTAAAATAGTAGATGTCTCAGAAGAAGAGAGGCGCAAGTTGGAAGAACTGAATTTGGAGCAGCAGCGTCACCTTCGAGCTACCTTTGAAACGGAGAAAAATGTAATTCTTCAATCGCTCCAGCGCTGAAATCCGTATATTTCTATACATACGAAGCAAATGCATTTAACTAGTTCAGAGTGAGCCAGCATGCACCGATTCTAATTTATTCTTGAGCAGAACTCCTCCAGTGCAGGTTTCACACAAAATCCACGCTGATATGCAGGCTATCGAACTGGCAAGGAGGAAGGCAGAAGAAGACTTGAAAGCAAAGGAGGCTGAGGTGGCAATGTATGAACAGGTAGGCAGAATTGTGTATTTGTGTGTAAAACGGTCTCTGCAAAGGAGGGGTCCAAATAACATACTTCTAAGTTACACTTGTTGAACGGCGGTGACTTTATAGCACAAAGCCGAGCTGGCGGTCCGGGTGCAAAATATGGAGGCGCAACTCTTGCGAGGGAACGCGGAGATTTCCAAAGCAAAGCAACAGCAGCGGGAGTTGAAAAGGACGCAGTTGCGGCTAGAAGAGCAGAAGAAGATGGGTGAGAGTCTTTTAGGCGTTTCTATGAGAAGGACCTTAGATTAACAGTCGTGGACTCGGCACGGTCTGCGCTCCTATGCACGCGCTTTCTCGAGGCACTGTGATGCAGAGGAGCAGCTCCGCAGAGAACGAGATCAAGGCAGGGAAGCCCGGATACTGCTTGAAAGCCTAGTTACGTCCAAAGACAAGGAACTGAGTCACTTGTCAAGCAAAGTGCAACAGTTATGCAGACGGTACACTGAAGTTGTTGATGACATCGAAGACCTGCAAAAGGAATTTCAATCGGAGAGAGAGTCTCTACTGCACGATATACGCTCAATGGAGCTCGAGATGCGTTTGCAACAAGCCATAATAGATCGCTTTGTTCCTCCTGAGGAAGCAACTGTAGGTATTATATAGGCAGGTAGCAGCTTCAACTACACACAGAAAATTGTGTTTCCTATGGATGTTCGTGTGAGAGCGTGGGTGAAAACCCGCAGCGGATCCGCACAGTGGCTTCTTGGGATGAGGTTCAAGGAGAGTGGATCATACCGAATTCTGAACTTACGGGAAACGGAATGTAGGCTCCATTATCTCCGTAAACCACACTAACTTGTTACAGGCCAACGGGCTGGCTTGGGCTAGACTCCCTGGCGTTTTAATGCGTCTCACAAAAGCTCCTGTAAAACGTATCCGGCAGGTGCATACCCATTACTCCTCCACGAGCATCCCTTGTATCTAGTTGCGTTACCATTAGGTTCGTCCATGGGGCAACCTCTCGGGCGCTTTCAACGAAACGACGGCCTAAAGGGGGAAGCAGCAGCACCAGCCATGAAACATCAGTGCGGTAGGTGCTTGACTCAGCTAATCCCTGCAAGAAAATAAGTTTCCAGTTTTCCTTCTTGAACCTTGACAGGAGTGAACGGATGCATGGGAAAAATATATGTCAGGGACTGATGCAGTTTCTTAAGGGATGTTCGGCATCTGCAGGATGAGGGCCGACTCTGTAACAGACGCGTCGCTTTCTGTTGCCAGAGAAAGCTGTTCAACATCCGATCGCTCGCATTCGGACTCCCGGTAAGAAGTATGCTTCAATAAACCCATAGTCCGTCATTTCTCAGGAAACGTATCCGGCTGAAGTGCATACTAGGCGCTCTCTTTGACTTGTTGCGTGAGCATGCAGCGCGGCAGACGCTGTTGAGAAAGCACTGGAATACGTCAAGAAACGGTATTTTAAGGAATACCCATGCCTTCCTCAGAGCCCCGATGTGGAGGTGGGTATACAGTATGAAGCGTCAGTTACCGTTTCTCTATTCGTTATCTGTTTTGCGAAGCAAACAGCTCCTCAGGTTCCATACGGACTTACACACTTTCCACAGGTGGTAGGACAACAAGCAGGAACTGCTTTTAACTCCAGAATGCTGCCTTCGGCCCGCCACGCGAGCGCTGTAGGCCCGCGTCATGTGCTGGCGCACCAACCAGGCAAGTCTTCTCCTGCATCTGTGTGCGTTGAATTGCAGTCGCAGGGGGTCCAGTATCACAGCTATCGAAAAGTTGATCATTGCCTTCGAGTAGTAGTGCAGTGTTCCTGAACTGTGCAGCAAGCGTACTAGGGTGACAATGAGCCTGTAAATGTGCATTCCTGTTGCTTAATTCCCGTGCAGAAGGAACAGCTCCACAGGCGCAGTTCCCCAAAGTTCGCGGCTTGGTTATGCGATGATGCTTAATTGGCGATTTAGGAGCATATATTCAACGTGAGACTATTCAATTAAGCTCCTAGAAAGATACTTTACGTTAAAATCCCTGATGAGTGCGGAGGAGGGTCGGCCAAGTGTCCGTGCACCCACACTAGTCAAGTTAAGGACGTCAGATCAAATATGGGTCATCTCACAAAAAAGGGATGTGCATTATGTTTAGTGACAAAGGCGCACGATTCTATCTACGCGACACACTTTTCACCTCACAGAACCACTGACTCGTGTTTCTGTGGCAGTTTTACAACCGCCTGCAGAAAACTCTGGACTGGGCAGCGGCCCAAGCAGCTGCACCAAACAGGGTCGCGAACTCCTGGCCTGTTGATCGCCCGGAATTTCTCCTCACAGAAAACCCTTTGCACCACATTTGTTAGTCACAGCACTGGTGGAAAGCAAACACATCTGGGTTGAAGACATGAAAGGCTCTCACGTCAGCGGTCTGCTCCGCGTAGCAGCCCCTCCGTAGCAAACTGAACCACCGACACTGTCAGCAACGAATGGCAGCAGTCGGCTGCCCGAGATAAACGGGCATCTGCCAGTTCAGAGCATCTGTGCAAGTCGACTGACAGAGCTGATGCCACGAAGGCGGAAATTACTGCGTTAAGACTTGAAGCAGCAAATTGCTATTGCCTCGTGTCGAGACACACGCTTTGCTTATCATGGGTAAAAACAACGGCAAAAAAAGATAAGCATTCGTTTGGCACAAAACGCAGGTTTTGCCTGAGCGAAATCGTAGAAGAGGTGGGTAAGAAGCAACGTGGATCCGCTCAGCCCCCCCTAGCGCATGTTTGAACGACCGGAAGGAGATGCTGATCCTGCATCAGCTTCTTTTGGGCTACCCGTTTGTGGCGACTCAAAAGCCGTGGTCCCTGGAACACCAGATGAGCCGGCATTGCGATTTCCTGCCTGCTGACAATCTCCCGCTGTTCCGTCTGCTTCCTTTTGCTGCCTTTGGTGGTGCCCGGGGGACTGTGAGTGTGGTTCGTCATCATTCCGGTTGCGGCTGGCTGCAGAGGCAAAAGAATCACAACGGCTTGTTAGTGGGTCTGTTGATTCGAATGAAGAATACGACCCAAGACCCTCGGCAGCTCCTGCCGGTGGAGCGCGAATCCCCGCAGCTGCTCGTGCTGCGATTTCCCCAGCCTTCGCTGCTGCTCCTGCTGCAGCAAATGCTGCACTGAATGAGCTCCTAGGTATATCCGCTGTGCGGCTTTGAGGCCGGAAGCGCTCAGGTGTTTCCTGAGTTAGCGCCATCAGCATCGCACTCGTGCTGCTGCATACATGCATTTCGCCGGTGGTCCGCGGCAACCAAAGGCGGGCAGCAGAGCTTCCTAGACCACCGATTCTACTATGCTGGGATCCGGCTTCAAACCTGGCACTAGTGAAATGAGTTGGTGCCAGTTTTCCCCGTAAAGATGACGAGTCAGCGTGGCTCGCAGCAACTGTCTGTGAAGATGCGCCACCTTCTTCGTGTTGAACATCGGGAAAGGCAGCAGCACCCAACCCAGCTCTAAGAGGAGAGTAAGCTGAGACAGCATCTTCACTTCTACTTCTACGATTCTCGCAAGGAGAGATGCTTCCTCTCCCAGCGGGCAGCACCCTGGAGGGGCTTCTGCAGCTGTCTCCAGAAACCTGTGTATCCCCCACGCTTGCATATTGCTCGGGACTCTCTGATAAGAGAACCTCTCCAGCAGAGGCGCTCGGAGCCTCACTAGTCCGTGGTTCTGTTGCCAGTTCTGCACGAGCGCCCTCCGCCTCGCCCATATGAAGCCCCAACACTCCGGCTGGGCGAAAACAGTGACGGAACGGCTGCAACACATTCCCAGACTCCGTTGGTGCTACAGTCGATGTGCCTTTGGCTTTCTGCGAGGAAAATGAAGAACCATCCAAGGAGAGATGTACTTCCGGGTGCCCGGTGGTTTGCGGGTGGCCTTTAATGCCAGCATGAGTGCCCGAGCCAGCAGCATCCATCACTGCCGCAGGATTGACGCTGCCCTCAGAAGTAGAAGCGCTGGGTGTAGCTGCTGCAGTAACTTCCTGCATTGCCGGTGCATCGGCTGCTACATTCTTGACCCGCCGAAAGCCCAGTGGGCCGAGTCTAAAGCTCGAAATGGAAACAACAGAAGGCAGTGACAGCCTACCGGGTGCATTTGCCGTCGACGGCCGCTGCTGTTGCTTTTCAGGGGAGCTACTGTCTCCCTCTGATATATCCAGTGATGCAAGCTCAGCCCCCTCTGATGCCGAGCGGCGAATGAAGTCCGCAGGCTTCGCTAACTGCTGCTGCGCTGCGGCAGTTCCAACTGAGGTGGAAATTTCCAGTTGCGGATCCCTTAAGTAGCCGGAACTGCTACTACTGCAGCTGCTACTGCTGCTGCTGCCGCTGCTACTGCTGCTGCTGCTGCCGCTGCTACTGCTGCTGCTGAGTCTGTCGAACGGGTCTTCGCTAGTGTCTGAAGAAGCGCTGCTGTCTCCGGCTGCGCTGGCATTCCCGAGGCTAGCCACTGCGGTGGCTGCGTGAGTTGCAGGGAGGGAAGAGCGACTCCCTTCTGCCTGATCGAGCCCAAAATAGTAGTTTAGGGCAAGAGTTCGCTTCCCTGACTTCTGCAACGCCGGCGGCTGCATACCCGGCAAATCTTGGGGGCTCTGGCTCTCTTGCAGCACTGCAGCGCCTGCAGCTGAAGTAACTGGAACTGAGGAATCCTCTTCCTCGTCTGAGATGCCACCGTCGCTCTCTCCGTACTCGATGTGCGGCTCGAAGGCAACAGACCAATAATTGAATGCATTGAACTGTAAACACGTTCCACACAGCTCGGGCCACAAATGCATGCGCTGTCCTCGACAGTACAATACGCAACAGCAACTGTGACGGCGGCAGCAACACTGGCAGCTTCCAAACGGTGTGTAAAAGCCCCTCGCACGAAAATAAACATCAGCAACATTCCTGTGCATGCTAGGATTTGTCATGCGGGTAAAGAGGGCACTAGCCGAACATATACCAGCCCCCACGGGGCACGGCAACCAATGACGAAGCAGCACGCATGAGCAAGCGGTCAGTTTGAGGCATATGCGAGCAGTGAGGCGCAAGTGCTGGCCGTGCAGTGCCGCCAGCCTTCCCTGCCATTCCGCTCTGCCCCAAACCTGGCGAGCGCGGCTGCCCAGGTTGGTGCTGTACACGGGAGGCGAATACAAAGAACACAAATGCAATGAGGCACTCGGCTGCATTCTTTGAAGGCGCACATCACGCCTCACGAGCACGCAGATGCGTCATCATAGAAGCACCCCTAGCCGCGAATGGGCCTACAGCCAATTGGCCTTCACTACCAAAGTCGTATTCTAGCGGCTGCTGCTGCAGCTACAAGAAACGTTACAATGCTGCTTAGCTTATGCCCCTACCGGTAGGGATTTTTCCGGAGGGTGCTGACAGGGTCTAACGCGTCATTCCAGGTGAGCTCGATAGTTGCGCGCGGGTGCATTCGCCCCTGCGCTTCAGCTTCTCTTCACGCTGCTAGGAACCCTAACCGCCAAGCCAGCTAAGAAAGCGGCAGAAGAAAGAAAGCACACGAATTACATAGCATGTATATACTAGCACATGCACTTGCGGTAAACGCGTATCAGTTCAAAGAGCGCCAACGAGCTCGCTACTCCCACACGAGCAAGCCGCCCGCCGCAGCACAAGTTCACCAGCTGGAACCCTTCACAGCTTTCCGAGAAGCGAAGGGCCGCTTTGCTCACAACTGCTATAAGGCGACACGAGCACAAAATCCACCCAGCCTACTACCATGCGGGTGAGCCGCAATGGGGTGAAGAGGTGGCTGTTGAGGAAAAAAGTTGATATATTTTGCTCAGGGGCTTGAAACAACGAAAGAATCCACAATGATGCACAGACTATGGCAGCCTTTTCTTCTTCCCCTAATTATTGGTGCAGGGGAAGAAAGAAAACCACCATTCCCTCAGTCGAAAAAATGGCTACAGAGGTACGGATGTGCACATGCTGTCTTTGCCTCGAGGGCGAGGGCAACGAGATGAGTTCGAACGCTCAAGACCCCCCCTGGCATGCTGAGCCAGCCCACGGCAAATTATTGCAAATACCCACTTTAAAAGTTTACTACGCCTCGAAAAAAGAACAGCTCCACTCCTCAGGAGATCAGGAAGGCGTCTCAGCTCGAGGTGGTTTCTACTGCGATGCTACTATAACTGCACTTGCACTTAAAGAGTAATTTGGTGGGGCTCTTCATTACAGCCGCTACAGCAGACGGCAGTAGGCGAGGCCCAGTTGTCATCTTGCTTGTCTACGTGTAGTATATACTGCAGCCTCTTGCGCTGCCTAACCTCTTCCTCTTCTCTTTCCTCGAGCTCCTGTCCTGGCTGTCCTCGTGACACCGGCGAATTCTTTAGAGGCGGGAACATGTGGTCAGCAATCTCGCTCATCGTTTCGTAGCTGCGAAACTCAAGCGCAGCAACAGCAATGGGCACTGCAGCTAATGCACCAGCGCCACCACTTCTGGGGAACCAATGACAACGTCATCACCGCAAAAGGAGCAACATTTTCTTTTACAAAACCCAGATACACTCCTTACAGTAAAACAATGAGGTACCTCGCACGGTGGATAAAACGTGCTGCGCTTTTCACTCACGTTCGTGCGTATGTAGAGTTGCTGATGTGGTGGATAACACCCGCGGTGTCGATGATGAAGATCTTTGCCTCCGGAATGCCCACATGGATGTACGCCCGGTGGTCCTGAGACGAACAAATGCCTCGCACCTCGACCGCGGCACCATCCGATGCTGTCATTTGTCCCCACATCTGCCACTGTGCTCAGCAACCGCAGGTAGCCTCGGTTCATCATGGAGACAAAACATACCGACTCTCTGTTGCCAAATCCAGCGTAGAAAGGGTTCCTGTTCGCTGGGAAGAGGCTGCGAATGTCCCTTAGAGCTGCGATCTTGAAAATATACGGCTTCCTGTCAATTACTTCACGGCGGAAAGAGGGAAAGAGTCGGTCGGGACTGAGTATCAGGGGCCCATCTGTAAAAAAACAGTGGCACAAAACAAAAAGCATGCCTACACCCGCCCCATGTGGAGACCCTGCAGAACAGATCATCCTCATACTTTACACAAGCCAAATGCAAACGGCATACTGCGTGCAAACACCCACACTCGAACACTACGAGCCACTGAACCGAAGCTCCTTGGCGCAAACGTGAAACTATCTGCGCGCAGATATGTAGACGAGCATGTTCGGTACACGTACGGACAAAAGGAGCCTAGAGTCCCCTAACAAGGTAGCAGAACGCTTTGTACTGCTGAATCCGCCATGGCCACTGAGCTTAGCACCAGCGAGCGACTCACCGGGAAGTTTGTCTCTTTCCCTCTGCGTCAGCCCGAAAAGGTAATCACGAGTGGCGTCGGCTTGACCGATGGCCCGGGCCGTGAGATACAGAATAAGATATCCGCTCCGTTTAATCTTCGTAAAAAGTTCTGCTACGCCTGTATGTGACCAGTCTCTCCCCACGATGGGCATCAGCTGCCCCAGAACATCCGACCTGCGGTAGGCAACAGGTCGCAGCTACTCGAAACAAAAATGAGAAGACGGCAACGGGAAGTCGATGAAACGACGGAGGACATGCCAGCGAAACCTTTATTGCTTATTCAAGAGTCGTAGACGCTGCAGCAGCGCATACCTTGTGATGGTACCATCTACATCAGACACCACGATTTTGATGTCTGTAGGCCAAAGGTATATTGTGCCGCATACGCTCTTCTCCCCCTGGAGAGAAGAACTGACTGTGAAGCACACGCTGTTAGCCCCAGGCTTCAGGTCGAGCGACTCCTGTTCAAATGCAAAGAAAAACCGATATCAGCACAAGGGTTCAGTGGCCCCATCTGCCGGTTTTACTCTTCCAATGCAGAAACGTGCTTCTGTTCGCTCCCAACTTTTGACCTGAAGCTGTAATAAAAAATGTGCGTCGGGACGCCAGTAGCGACAAGCCTCACCAGTTGCTGCGGGGTTGGCCTTAAAGAGCGCCTCAGCTTTTTCCCAGTAGAAGCCTCCCTATTCGCCGCGAATGCAGGTGATTCGCTGTCACTGTTGACTCCGCTGCTAAACGTTGCACCTTGAAGAGCAAGCCGATGACACACATCACAAACTACACCTTTGAAGGGCTCACCTATTGGGGGCTGAAGCTCCTGAATACAGGGAGCGGAAGAACATATGCTACCCGTTCTTAGAAAATGCCCACTTAAGTGTGGGCGTGTAGGAATCTCTGCATGCGACAAAGGTCCTCCAAGAGCTGTCTCACCCTGGAGTTGATCTCTCTTGGGGCTGTTCTGGGAGAATTCGGCGGAGCTCAGGGGTTCAGGTCTCGGCCTCAGCACCCCTGAGCTGCTACCTAAACCGTCAGTTTGCCAAGGAGCCCAGCCAGCGCCCTCTCTGTCTGTGTAGGAGATATCTGCCGTCATGAGCCTTTTAACGCTGTCCAGCGAAAGCGGGCGATTGAACAGTAGCCAGCTTGCCAGCAGCGGCAACGCCACCTTAGCCGGATAGTAAGGAGGCGTTCTTTCGAAGCAAGCCACCAGAGATGGGTGGTACCACAAGGACGGGTTCTCATCAAGGGTTTCCCAGGTAACGACGTTTGCCTCAAAGACATCGGCGTCGTGCTGAGCTTCATCTGCTGTACCGAACAAGACGTGGCCGCAGAGAGAAAACTGAACGGCAGCGCGTCCCCCCTCTGACTGTCGTCCCAAGGTGCCCTGAGCTTCTGGAAGAGAGCCGGAAGGGCTTCCTTCCATCAAAGCTGTGCTTCCCTCATATCTAGCTGCAGTTCCCCACGCAGATCTCCACGTGGAAGAGGCGTCTTGAGTCGCTATACAGCCCGCGGGGGCAGCCTTTGGGATGTTACCATCTGCAGCCGATGAAGGGGACGATCCATTTGTGCCTCGTGGGAGCTCTGATCCTGTTTGTGTTTCTCCCGGCCTGCGGGTATCTGCCAGAACTGCAGATGCCGCCGTCGAGAGAGTCGCCCCCTGGACAGGGTGGGAAGGCGGGAGGGAGTTCGAATCCTGGGGGACAGAAGGCAGCGACGCGTCAGTTGGGAGGCAGCACGCACGCCGAGGTGAGTGCACAGGAGAGGACAACGGGCTTGCAAGGTCCTCGTCTGCAACACCAATACTGTCCTCCACTTCTTGCATGAAATATGCTTCCCCCGCTGCCCCCAATTTCATAACAAGGGCAGTCGGCTTGTTGTTCACGGCAACGGAAACAATTTTTTCCCTCGACCGCAGAAGCTTGGCCTTGCCGAACCGAACATGGAACGGGGTAGAATGCAGCTCGCCGGTGTGCGGATTCCGCACGCAGATGATGTCGATGCATCCGCTAAGCGTTGCTTGATTAAAGTCCAGCGCGTTGCTGACGCTGCTGACGATTCTGCCCCACATATTTGTAAGGAAAAAAAGTAGAGTCTAGACACCCTTCAGTCCTGCTTGCATGCCCACGATGTCTTGACGGGTTGCCGTGCACGCAGGAAGCCGAGCCTGCTATTGCAGCAGCTCGTAAAAGAAAGGATACACCAATCCTGGCATGTATATGTAAAGTGTGTGAGATGGGAAAGCAGAAGCCCCTCCTGCAAGCAGCAGGGCAGTCGGCCACCGGGGTAGTGAGCGCCAGCGACTGGCGTTCCAGGGGCCCCGTTTCAGCTCTTGTTCGAGCGACCAAGATAAAATGGAGGAGGCAACAGCGAGGTAAGAACAGGACTTTGAGTTCGGAGAAGCTGATGTGTCGCTTTCAACACCGTGCTACGGCTACACCCCGTCGTTGTTAGTACTGCTGCCCGTGGGTCAGCTACAACGACAGAGGGAGGCTGGTAAAAACCAGAACTGTTTTGTCACTCACTTATTGGTAATCCTGCGTCATACATCCGAAACCTCAAAACCATGACAAAAACCGAACATCAGCCATCGTCATGGTAGCGGAAGCCGCCGCCAAGGGCAGGCCCGCCAGCCCAGCCAACGCTTCCTTTGGGGCTCACATGTATTTCCACTCTGAAATTTGACAATTTGAAAGAGGAGCCTCAATGTACTGAAATATATTGAATCTTGGAGCTTAGGCTCAAAAGGGAGCAAGGTGTTCGCCGTTGCGTCCGGAGGCATGCACCCTGTGCACCGGTCCGATGCGATTCTCGAAACGAGTGAGAAGACAATTCGTATGAAGTGAGTAATGACGTCACCTCAAATATGCTCCTTATTTGCCACTGCACCTCCATTGAGCAGTGGGAAGAAGCTGTTTCCCTCAAAATACGTACGAAGTCTCCCCCTTCAGGACTGCCTCTTGCTTGCCAACCAGCAGGCGTTGAACTAAACAGAAGCAGGAACACCACCCCTTGTTATCTGTGCAGTACAATAGGCGGGTGCTGCTTCGACGATTTGCTACTCTCTAGTTCCTTCCTTAAAGGAGCCACGACAGTTGAAGCAGCCTTACGGGAAGCGGATGCCGCCTTGTTTTTGTAGTCGCTTCCGCCTTTGAGAATGGCGAAAATAGATGGAGTAGTATACAAGATAACAGAGGCGCAGGCGAACTGCTTTAAGACTGCATTTAGCATTTTCGATTCAGATGGAGATGGCTACGTAACTCGCGAGTGCGCTACACAGTCGGCTGCCCGCTGTGCGTGCAAAATGCTTGTATTCGTAGAAAGAAACACTCCATGCAGGATAATTTATCAATCTCGCACTGCCAGATGACTACTTCAGAACCGTGCATCGTAAGGCCATCCCGCCAGTCTGCTAGCTGGGCTGCTATGCTTTTCGAAGGGAATTCATTAAACTTTTCCGCTCCGTCGGGCAGTCACCCTCTGAGGCAACTCTAAAGGAGGTTATCGAGAAGCACGACCCTGAAAATACGGGGAAATTTGACCTTCACACCTTCTTGCGTATTTGCGACTCTCCATACTTCGCCGATCCAATGAAGGAAGAGAGATTAGTGGAATGTTTTCGTATGTTTGACGACGATGCTGTTGGGAAAATAAGTATTCCGGAGCTCAGATACATACTACAGCAAATAGGGGAACCGCTAACTGACGATGAAGCTGACAAATTTATTGACTGGGCTATGAAGGTAATATAAACGTTTTCTCATGGCTTCGCAGCCGTCCGCAGGCACAGGCACCTGCTGGAACTCCAGCGACGAAATATGTATTCCTGGTTAAAAGTGCTACTATTTACTTGCTGCCAAATAGTACTTCCACGAGTCTCTCTTTGGGTAAGACGTGTCTGTAAGTTCCTTGACAGCTCATTGATGTGTCCAGCTAATGCAGTGTGGATCCATGCCGTATGTTTAGGTACCTGATGCTATCTCAGATGGAGGGATGTTAAACTACGATATTCTTGCGAGGGAACTTATGAACAGGGATCCCGATGTCTTATGAGATAAACCAACCGGGAGATTGATTTCGTTGGAAGGAGCTGTTGATCCACAGCGATGCTCGGCTGTGGCATGTGCGGCAGCCCAACACAGAGTTCTTGGGAATTCCCATGAAGCCTGTGAATGCTGCAGACCATGCCTGGCGTATCCCTCCTTGCTTCGTATCCTCAATGTATTTGCGGGCTCCTCTTCCTGTGAGGCTTAACTGGGAGGGATTTATCGCCTAGGGGTTTTCTTGCGCAGCCGCTGAAAGCAGATACGAGGCCCCGTGCAGTTGTGCTTACTACTAGATTACCCCATTTTGTCAGCTTACAGGTGAATAACTCAGGCACTCGGTCATCCAGCGGACAGCTGCCGCCACCGCCGCCCTGTGCCCACAACAGGGCTTCTCAAACTGTCATGCTGCTCACTGTGCCCCACTTGAGCTCCCCCAGAGGTTGCCATTTATTCAGCTATCCTAGTATAGAATTTGCAACTGGGAAATAATTAGTGTTGGGGATGCAACACGGAAACAGCAGTACCGAAAAAAATATCGGGTAGAATAGCTTGGGAAGTCCAAACAAAAGAACGCGTGTAACGGTGTGCTCGTGGCGGCGAAAGCTGAGACGTTGTAGGTTCAGTTATAGGCAAGTTTAGGCTGACAAGAAGCTGGCTTGAGGACTGTCACAACGCTGGCAGCTGGCACACCATGGGGGATGCCTCCTGAGAAAGGTGTTAACGCTCGTATGCTGCAATACACCGTCTGCGCCAGCTTGCTGATTGAACAACTTTCAAAAAAGTGCTGGGAACTGAAGGAAATGTATCTAGCGATATTAACTCCTTTGGACGCTCAATGGTTCAAAAAAGGGGAATTTTTTAAAGTGGGGAAGTGCGCTCCCGTTTACGCGCCTCCACGGTGGGGCAGGCGTAGGAATGCTAGCTTGCCACACCCGGTATACGTGCTGAGAAGTATGTAAGCAGGGTGTGGCACTGACTCCTATTTTCTCCATGTTGTGAAGCAAACCTATGCCCTACGGGAGGATGTTTCAGCACCTACATGGCTTTACAAACAGGCAGACTGGGAGACTTGTTCGCTCCCCTAAAGCAGGATCAATTGGCATTGCCTTTTCGGCCTCAAGGGTCACGTGCAATGCATATACATACGCAAGCAACATGCCAAAGTAGCGCCAATGAAGGTGGCTCGGCAACTTTGCTTGATAAAATCTAAAGGCCTGAGAGGCCCTTCAAAAAGCCCAAAGCCCGAAGAAATGTACAGGCCTGCGACATGCATAAACTGGTGTAGGTGCTCGAATTGCTCTATTAGTGACATCGATACAAAAAAAAAAAGGCCAACTGATGGATTTGACTGTATTTGCCTCACTGCACCCTTCGAAGACTTGGCAACCTTCAAGGTATTTGTCTACATGCGCAGGATGAAATGTGCAGGTAAAAACACGCAAGCGCGTCTCGAAGCCAGCAAATATGCCCTTCAACACGACTAGCATGTAGCATTCTTGATACCTGCTAGCTATGAGGACAGTTCTGACTCCGCGTCGTCATCTAGTAGTGCTTCAGGGAGAAGAGCCTTGTCAAGGCCATTCAGCAGTTCATTTACTTTTTGCCTTAACGTTGCATTTGCAGCAACAGCCTTTGCTAGCTGCTGCTGAAGCCGCTGCCTTTGGTCCTCGGATTCCCGTCTGATTCGTTCCTGCCGTTGTTGCTCCTCCATTAGCCTCTGTGCTGCAGCTGCCTGCCGCCTGTCAGCTGCTTCCTGTATTCGGGCCGCCTTTGCTTCTGCCAAAGAAGTCAGGCTCTCAAATCTCCTCTTGGCGTCTGCTGTTTCCCTTTCAGCCCTGCGCTGAGCCGCTTCCCTTTCCGCCTCTGCTGTTGCTAGCCTTGCCGCTGCATCAGCTAACTGCTGCTGTTGGGTATTACAGGTCTCCTGGAGTTGGTCGCACTTCTGTTTGAGCAAAGCATGCTCCTGTTGTAACGCAAGGCGGCCAGTTTCTGCGGCTGCAAGACTGTCTTCCAGCTGCCTTTTTGAAGCAGCTAATGCTGCCGTCTTTGATGCAGCGTCCTTGCTCTGTGCGATCAATGATTCCTTCAACCTTGCAACTTCAGCTTCTGCTGCAGCTTGAGCTTGTTGCTGGTGCTGCTGCACAGTCCTGTTATGCTTCGCCGAAGAAGCAAGCTCGTTCCTTGCCTGTGCAGCGTCTGCACTTGCTTCAGCAGCTCTCCTCTCTGCACTTTCCAGCTTCACCACGGCCTCTCCTTGTGCTCGTTGCAATGCCTCCAGTTGCACCCGCAGCTTCTCCGCTAGCTCCTCCGCCTGCAACGCTCTCTTTTCCAAAGTGTCACCCTGAGCAGTTCGCAAAATTTGCATTTCCGCTGCATGCTGCTCCCTGAGCTGGTCGAGATGGTGTTGCAGGAGCGCAGCGCTTGCAGCTGCCCTCTCCTTTTCAACCACGGCAGCATGGAGCTGTTGCGTGGTGCTCTCAGCCTGTTTCCGCACTTCCTCTGTCTCCCGCACTTGGGCTGAGAGCCTTTGTTCCAAATAGTCAGCCACTTCCTTTGCAGCTGCCGTCTCCCTGACTGCTGCTTCCATTTGTTGCCTCACAGCATCAAGCTCTTTCTGTAAGGAGCCAGCTGCCTCAGCTCCAGTGCGCTCTCTCTCCACTTCCTTCTGCAGCGCCTCCTGTTGTTTCATTGCGTTTTGCAGTGTGGTAGAAAGTCTTTCTACTTCCTTTTCTGCAGAAGCAAGTTTCCTGGACAGCTCGTTCTTTTGTTCCACTGCTCCCTGCAACTGCAAGGCCTGTTTCGTCACCATATCCTCCTGTTTAGTCAACGACTCTTCCTTAGCAGCAACTGCAGCAGCACGCCTCTCCGTCTCCGCTATTACTACCCTCATCTCCTCTAGAGCAGATTCGCTCTGTTGTACATGGCACTTCAGCAGGTGATTTTGGCTTAGAAGCACCTCGCTTTGTTCCGATGTTAATGTATACAGCTCTTCTAGTTCATTTCTTTCCTGCAGTAGAGAGTTGTATGTTTTCCCTCCTCCATTGCCCTCTAAAGCACAGCCAGCCTCAGCCTCAAAAAGTTGCTGAAGGCGGGCTGTCTTACTGCGGAGCTCTTCCGCTAGCTGTTCGTTTTCTTTCGTCACTCCTGCCACCCTTGCACTGAATCCTTCAATAAGCTTTTCCTTTTCCTTTGATTCCTCTTGAAGCTCTAGTATCCGTTCGTCGTACGCAGCAAGCAGTGGGCTAACGAGATGCATGTTTAGACACCAGGGAGGCAGTGGCAGCGCATCGGCCTGCTGTTGGAGCTCTGCTGCCAGGGCAGAGGCTCGCATAGGAGC
>CAJFCZ010000216.1:0-19788 GCA_904066245.1 Eimeria sp. OTU-Y
CCTGCCGCATCATTAAATGTGGCTGCTCGAAGCCAGCCCTATACGCCCGCGGTTTTCCATCCTGACACACAGCTTGCAACAGTGGTGCTCGTGAACGCTAGGCAGGAAACTACAGCAAACGGCGTTCAGCTGTCGCGTTCACGTTCATCCCAACCGGCTTGGTGCTTGTGGGCTCGCACGCCTTTCAAAATTCGCAGGGAAGGTTGAACAGCCGAAGAGGTTCGCAATGAGTTGGTTACGGCCCTTTGCGTTCTGTTGGCGTAGTAATCCGCTGGCCTACCTCTTCCATATTCTCTCAACGTGAAGGCACCACAAAACGCTCAACGGCTCTCTTGAAAGGTTCGGGGAGACGCTGAAACTTCCTTCCAATCTCAAGACAAAAAGACAGGAATGCGATAAGAAGAGGGAACGGCTGGCGGGTATTGAGTCCCTTGACGAACGTGTTTTAAGTGGAGTAGGCCTCATAAGCTGGAGTACCACGTCAAATTGCCAGGCTAATGACTACTTGAGTGGGCCTCGCGAAATCATTTGCAGACAGCGATCCAGGAGCATGTGTGAGGCCTTCTCAAAACGCAGGTAATTGTACGGGAAAGCCTAGGCAATGCAGCTAGGCAATGCTGTGCAAAGCACTACCGTAATATCCTCTCCTTTCTGCTCTACGGAATTACCCGTTTCTCACTTGCTGCATACAGACCTTCCGCTACCTACGCCTAGCTCCGCACTACCGCGGACTACAGTTTCAGCTTGGACCGGACGCTTCGGTGTTCTTGGCCGCTGCCCACTCGGAGAGGCGCGCTGCACGATCGCAGCGGGTAACTTATGACTTTTTACTGGGTTGTGATGACTGCTGCATAAAACTGCTCCAAGCCTAACAACGCAGCATCGCGAGTTGTGGCGTGGTTCAGCAGTGGCCACGCCACTGTGTCGGCCGGTCTCTGGACGCTCCACTGGCTGGCAGCAGAAACAGGGCCACATTGCAGCATTTAGTGCCGCTTGTGCCTTCCTCACCTTCCTTTTTCCCTTCCTGTTCTCTCTAAGGGTCCCACATATCGAGAAGACAAATGAGGTTGTGTAGGTTCCTCTTCAGTGGGGGTAGGGGAAGGCTTGCCATCGACTATGGGAAGTTATACCCTACGTCTCTCCTTGCCTGCTGGTCCGCTGTCGACGGACACTCATGTCAATGCATGCAGCACAATAATGCTTAGCTGTGTTTGCATATGTTGTGTTTTGCATATTGTTTGCCTGGCTGTACTCGTCGCGGAAAAGTGTGTTGCAACCCACTGCAGGCCGCCTGACCTAGCAAAATCCCACCATGGGTAAGCCCTTATGCCGGCGCACCTAAGGGCCCTGGAAGCGGCATACGAGGCCCGTATGCCTTCTACGAGCATATTTAGAGCCATCAACTTGGGCATTTCGACTCTGTTCCAGATCACGACGGCCCCTGGATAGCATTAGGTTCCTCCTTAACAGTGCGCGTGTGTGTGTGAGCGACGGCAGAAAACGGTCCTCAGGATAACCCTTCATCCACAGCTCCAAGCCTCAAACGTAACTCACAGCCTCCCTGCCATACCGCGGAAGCATAACGCTTTCAAGCGCCTCACACGCCCGGATACAGTGTAGCCAGGTGACAATCGATGCATCAGGGCCAGGCTGGTCGTTCTTAGAAGACATACTTGGTACCTCTATGCACAACTCTGTAACTTGTACAAGCTGTAGTTCATTGTTCTCCCTCATAGTAGAAGACTTTTAATGGATCGTCTCTCTTACTACACACTGCAAGCCCCACTCGGCCGTGGGGCAGAGTGTAACGCACGGCTGGCCGTACACCGTGGTTACGTA
The DNA here is from genome assembly GCA_904066245.1 of Eimeria sp. OTU-Y. Lineage (NCBI taxonomy): Eukaryota > Apicomplexa > Conoidasida > Eucoccidiorida > Eimeriidae > Eimeria > Eimeria sp. OTU-Y. Next base: position 1,840 of record CAJFCZ010000216.1, read on the forward strand.
TTCACCCCTATAGGCCTCTAGGCCCATATATGACCTGGATTTACAAAACGCATACTCAAAACCTTAACTTTCAGTTTTTCACATGGGAAAATCCCAAATTAACGGAAGCCCCGAAGAAGGGATCGATCTAAATCGCCTTCCCTCAGGGGCGTCAGCTCATCCCTGCCAGGCGCAGGTTACACCCAGCCTGCCTTCCCTGCGCCCGGCGCTGCGGTCGGATCGTTAGGCAAGGCCGACTCTTTCGGCCTAAACTCTGTTCCTAAATATACCAATTTCTATTCTAATTATAAGCTATATCCTTAATTGAATACACAGAGCCACACATGACCTAACTAGGTCACTTATCTTCCATGCGCCACGCGCATAACTCTTGCGACGGGGTGCTGCTGCCCAGCCCTAATAACCAGATCAATAGCTACACCTCTAATACGCTACTAAACCTACTAATATTACCGAATTCCATGTATAGCTAAACCTAGATAACCTCAGGTCTCTTATAGGCTACTGTGCTAGCTCTCTATCTTACACGCTAGCTACCGCAACTGTGGGCCGTGTAGTGCTTGTGCACTACACAGAGGCCTCACCTGCCAGTGGCCCAATGCTACTGCAATCTAGGCGGAAGGTGTTTCTGTTGTTACGGGAAACTTAGAAATTCACTTTTGGTTCGTCTTTAAGGTTTGTGTGCCTTCTACTGGCATTATTATATCGCAGCTGCCAGAAGGCTGTCTCATTAATCCTTCGTTATCCGTGTTTTCACATGGCTTTCTGAGCGCTTCCGTCTCTGTCCGTTTCACATTCGCCGTTTGTCTTCTGGCTGTCGATAGGCCCCAAGAAAAGGCTATACCAGAATTTATTTTTGAAGTGTTTATCTCCCGTCTTCTGCATCTGCAAATACTGGGGGACCCAGCGCCCGCTCTCCCCTCCTCTGCACAGGACACCAACTGTTCACTGACCTGCAGCAGTACAATGAGGCGTCTTTGTCCCTCTGTTATGCATCGACACCTCTTGCCTTCCTCCACCAATGCAGCGAGCTGTCGTGGAACAGGGGCTCTCGGGGCCCCCATGGGCGCCCTCCGGGGGCCCCTGGGTCCGTCCGGGGTACGTGCTACTCTCCCCGCAGTCAGCACTACTGTGCCTCCTGCCTGCGTGCAGCGGAAGTGGGCTTGGGCTTGCGGCGCTTTGGGGGGGCGGGTGGAGTTGAGAGGTTTGTCAACCAATGCGAGTTCTCCAAACGAGAACAAAGGGGGGTTTGAGGGGGAGGAGAGACATGCCTTTCAGGCAGAGACGCAGAAGCTGTTGCAGATCGTCACGCATTCTCTATACACTGACAAGGAAGTCTTCATCCGAGAGCTCATCTCGAATGCGTCGGACGCGCTGGAGAAGTTCAGGTTCCTGCATGCATCTGAACAGCAACAAGAGGGGCAGCAGCAGCAGAAGCAGGAGCGAGGCCAACTCCGCGTTATCCTGCGTGTTAACGCGGCAGAGAAGACATTCACCATTGAGGTACTTGTTGGGGAATAGGGGGCACACCTTTGGAAGCTGCACCTTTCCTCAGCCCACCTGTTTGCATCATAAGAGCACGAAGTTCCCAGTGCAGCAAAGCGTAACAGCAAGTGAAAGGTAAAACGGGTGATAGAAAAGGGAAAAGCGAAGCAGAGACGCAAGCACGATGGGGCGAAACAAGATAGACAAGACCACTTTTTAATGGGGTCGAGGCCAGGATAAACAGACAATGCATTTTAGAGAAAGAGTCAGAAGCGGATTCGGCCAAACACATTTGTACTGCTCCCCGAGCGCCATGCTAAAGGCTGAAAGGAATAGGCGCATCATGGGTCCCGTACCGAAGGACCAATGTGTGTATGCGGTTCATGCTGGTGCTTCTCTTGCTGCTTCTTCTCTTGCTGTGGTTGCTATTGCTGCTGCTGCGTCTCCTGGTTGCCCTTTCACTTGCAGGACAATGGGGTGGGAATGAACCGAGATGAACTAGTCAAAAATTTGGGCACCATCGCGAGAAGTGGGTCCTTAGAATTCTTGGAAAATGCGGGGCCAGATGCCAGCAAAGATATCATAGGCCAAGTGCGCAGCAAGAAGGCGGTGACCGTTCAGGGTTATTTATGTTTGTAGTCTCAAGTTTTTTGTGGAACACAGCCGTAAAGACCAGCTGCATCTGGTTGCCTTACCCGTTCGTCTCTACATGATTGCATATCTATTTTGACTGCTGCAGAGAGCTGGTTGCAAGCCTCAGACACATAAGCGTGAGGGGTTGCGCTGTGCCCGTTAGTCTCGTGTTGGTTAGGGGTCAGGCTTTAGGATTTAGTGTTTGACCTTTCGTGTGTGCGTTTCAGTTTGGCGTGGGGTTTTACTCAAGTTTTGTGGTCTCTGATCGCGTGGAGGTGTACACGCGGTCTCGAGATGGCGGGAAGGTGCTGCGATGGTGCAGCGACGGGTCGGGTTCTTTCACCTTATCTTCTGCCCCTGATACATCTCTCAGCTCTCCATCAGGCACCAAAATTGTTTGCCATTTGAAAAAAGACTGCCTCGAATTCTCAAATCCTCACAGAGTTAAGGAGTGCGCTCAGAAGTTCTCAGCATTCGTCAAGTGAGCGCGCAGCACTGTCTCGCTTAGTGCAGCCTGTGTGCGAAACCCTGGTCCTGCTCTACTTACAGTTTGTCTCTTTTCTGTCCGGCCGTTCCCTGTTCCGCCGCTCTTTTCTCCGGAGGGGCGCTTAGCATTCCCACTTTCGGGGGAAAGATGCTTTGGGGCTTGTACCTTCTTGTCTTAAATTCAGTTGGGGTCAGATTGTTGGAAAGGATTCTTGCTGCGTCCACAATTTGTGTTTTTGCGTGAGTGGATCCCAGTTGCCTGTTTGGAGTCTGTTCTCTTGCAGCTTTCCGGTGTTCGTGGAGGAGAATGGCAAGGAGGTTCAGGTCTCGTCGCAGGAGGCTTTGTGGCTTAAACCTTCTGCCACCCCTGAGCAGCACAAGCAGTTTTTCAGGTGAGTGGCTTTGCCCTGTTGGATGTGGGGATTTCAGTGTTTCTGCTTTTCGCAGCGTAAGCAGTGTCATCCCCCGCTTGTAGTGTGGTCAGCTCTTCCATCTGTGGGTCACAACTCCCCTAGTCACCACGTATGCAATTACGCACGAAACATGCACTAGTCCAACATGCATACCCAGCCTCCAGCAGGCTTTAGATAAATTTACGAACGAAGACATGTATAAATATGCATACTGGGTATGCTTATGTGCATATACAAATACTCTTCTGCTAACGAGAATTGTTCTTCAACAGTGCATATACATGGGTGCTCATAGGCGCACTGGACTTTGTGCATGCATCTATGCACATTTTTAAGGATATTTGTGTAAGCATTTTTTTCTTTCTCACTTGTTAATACCAGGGAGTGTACATGCAGTCTGCTTGAGACTGGTATGTTTCTCTTCCGTTTTAGTGTGCTGTCGCCTTAGGCATCTAACAAACCAGTCTTGGGGGGAGCCTTTCTACAGCATCAAGTTCTCAGCCGATGCGCCATTGAGCATTCGCGTATGTCTCTTGCCTCCCGTTCATTTCCTCTTTGCCAGCTCTGTCTGTCACACGCAATGCCTTTATTACCAAAGAGAAGTCACGTGGTGGCTTTAGATGTTGTTCTTGAACATGTTGTTATGCTTGCTGGCAGTGTGCGTGTAGCAGTGTTTCCTTCTATGTGTATCGTATTCGTATTGTGTATCGTGTTCGACAAATATTTCTCCTCCAGTCGGTCAGGTTTGAGAACTGTGTGGTTATTTCTTACTTTGTTCCTGGGGCCATCTGCCCTTCTGCATATTTGCAGTCCGTCTTGTACTTCCCGGCCGACCCTCCTAACCGCCTGTTCCAGACAGGTCCGCTGGAGAGTGGGGTCTCTTTGTTATCTCGCCGCGTCCTGGTGAAGAAGAGCGCCAACGACCTCCTTCCTAAGTGGCTTTGGTTTCTCCGAGGCGTCGTAGACTGCGAGGACCTGCCCCTCAACGTTAGCAGAGAGCACATGCAAGACTCGCTGCTGCAGCGCCAACTATCTACAGTCATCGTTAAGCGCATTCTCAGGTTCCTCAACGACCAAGTAAGTCTCAGCGTATTGGCCCCTGCAAAACTTCGCCGCATGTGCGCCCCGCATTAATGGGCCTCAGAGGGGCAAGCACGAGCGCTTTAAATTGTTGTAGAGACGCTTCATACGGCTGAGGCGCTAATCCGAAGGCAGGGGTTTGTTGGGTGGATTTACGAGGAATAGCCTGCGGATGGAGTAACAGCACAGGGGCAGGGAAATTCTCCGGCAGGTGCAGAAATGCGTCTTCTGATTCTTGCGACCTCCTCACCGTTTCTTTGCCAGGCGTTTGCGGTGGAGCCGTATGCGCAATATATCGCGGGGATACCTCCCGCAGGGGTTTTGTGTGTCCATGGCTTATTTGTACATCATGTATGGTTGCTGGCGAGTGACAGTTGACCCATGCACGTGTTCCTACTTAGTTACTGGTCTCCCTAAATACCAAGGAGCGACAGCATCTTTGTTTTGTGCCATGTGGGTCTGCAGATGAAGTCTGATCCCGCGAAGTACCAGCAGTTCTACCAGAAGTACTCTCAAAACATAAAAGAGGGCATTTTGGAGGATGCACACAATGGCAGCACCTACAAAGACATGCTGCTGCCTCTCCTTCGGTGAGTCTTTTCCTTCTCGAAATGGATTAGCGCTTGTTTCGGACCGCATTTCGCGTTATTATCTCTATAGAGCTTGCGTCTGGTAGCGGCTAAAGAGCCATCTTCCTGACCATCCCACCTGCCGGCTTACTGTTGGCTATTCCTTCACAGCAGGTGTAAACTCCTTGTGTCGAGGGTGAAGCACTTGCTGGCGTCTCTCACCACGTTAACTGCCGCACGAGCACAGGGACCATGGCATGTTCACATAGTATTCCCAGTTCTATTTGCCTGGACATGCGCCGGGCCTTCACACTTCTTCTCAAGACACTGCAGCGCATGTATGTGCTCAGTTGTTGCGCCGCAGGTTTGAGTGCTCTGCAGAGGAGGCCGGCAAGATGATCACTTTGGACGAATACGTCGACAAAATGCCAGCCAAACAAAAGCATATGTACTACTACTGCTGCTCAGACAGGACGGTATCCGGAATATCATCCGCATCTCATAGCGTACACATCAGAGTTACTTGGAGAACGCTAAGCCCTCCCTATGCGACGCACAGGGCTACAACTTAGGACGGGTGCCTTTAGCCATCAGCCAATTTATATGAACTGCCAGGAGCGCAAGCAAGCGACCCAGTGCTGCGTGGTGATGTTGTGTCTTGGTGACAGACGGCTCTCTCCTCTCCATACATGGAGCAATATGTAGCGAAGGGCCGCCCCGTGATCTTGATGACTGCAGATATCGATGAGTTCCTGGCGATGAATCTCTCGGTAGGTTTTTGTAGCACTTTTTTCGGCAACTTGTGCCTTTTTCTTAAAATATTTAGTATGCCTTCAAACTGTGTAGGGTGTGTGGCGACTGCTGCCATGCCGGCTGTGTCGGAGGCGACTTCCTCTGCACTGTCGTTTATCCCGCTGTCCTTTTGTTGCACTTGCAACGCTTTCATGCAGCCTCACATGGCCTGCGCCAATGCGACGGATTGGCCTCGAGGTTACATGTGGCAGGGCTGTAGAGCGTGCGGGCGCCGCAGGAATACAAGGGGAAACGACTGGTGGCGGTGGACTCTCCTGGGGAGGACGTGGAGGAAGAGGTGGCGGACGGGGAAGCCACAAAGACAGCAGACGAGAAACAGGGGAAGCCCAAACTGGTGGGGGAACAGCAGACGGAGCTTGCGTCATTCGTGAAGGTACATCACTTCATCCACATGCGTGCTTTTACTTACAAACTGTTGATCCACTCGCTTCCGGTGGGAACCTACTGCAGCCTCTAGCCCCATCATCCTTAGTTGTCCTCTCATCTGTAGTGCTGGTGGAAGAGTTTCCGTCCCTACTTGTGCATGCGTGTCATTTGTGTGGCGAAGTGTGCATGTTTTTGTGTTGTGGGACCGCAGGATACCCTCGCCTCCAGAGTAACGGCTGTCAAGTTTTCCGAGCGGCTTTTGTCTTCCCCTGCAGTCGTCTCCGGCTTCCTCTCGCCCACGCTTAGGCGGATGATGAAGGCCACCTTGCAGGGGGCCCCCGAGGCGCAGCTTAGTGCGTGGGCAAGAGCCTTTCAGACTTTCTTAGAGCTTCACGCGGGGTTGTGTGCATGCAGGTAGAGCAGTGGCGGTTGTGGATGCAGGGAAGCGGTTCGCTGCTGCACGAGCTCCTGCGTTGCTGCGTGAGGGTCTTCGACGTATGTTGGTGTGTCTGCACGGTGTGGTGGAGTCGTGGTGAAGCTTGTTGTTAACGATTTGGGGTCCATTGCTGCGGCTCTCAGACCTGGCAAGCCTTCCGGCCACTCTTGAACTGAACCCTTCGCACGAGCTGATTACCTCCTTGTATCACCTTCGTACATCAAATGCGGATGTGGCCAAAGTAAGCGATATCTGTGTTATTCAGTTCCCAGCTGCCTGTACCCTGTTCATAGGCTTTGCGGAATGCGAAGCATGGCAGGACGGCACCCAGTAGATGAAGAGCTAGCTACAGAAGGGAAATGCTGCTTGTGAGTGGGACTGCTGCGCGTGCCTGCAGCTCTTGGTGGAGCAGCTGTTTGACAACGCCTGCGTGGCAGCTGGGATAATGGAGGAACCGAAGTCAATGCTGGGAAGGCTGAATAAGCTGATGGCTCTAACGGCTCAGTACGCCTACCACCATGCAGGGGCTGCTGCTGCCCCCCCTTCCCAGACAGGCGGGGAGACGGCGAAACCTGAGCATGAGGAGGCTTCCGAGGCGGCTAGGGCTTAAACATAGTAACTTGGGCGCGGTTTTAGGACTACTGCCTTCTTGCTCATTATAATGGACGAGCATTTCCAGCGGGCCCCTAGATAGCAGGTTCTGCAGTGAGCTACGTGGAGGCCCTGTGGCGCTCGTGAGAGACGTGCGGTAGCGTGATGCGGGACGCGGCGTAGTCCTAAACTTTCTTGGCTGATCTGTGTGACAGTCCTTGCAAAGCCACGCGTAGGGTCGTGGCACGTGGATACATCGAAGGGGAATTGTGTAGATGGGTGCTAGTAGGGTAGCGTAAAACGATTTGTTTTGTTCTGACGCCGAGTCTAAGGCAGACAGAGCGCCAGTAAGCCGGGCAAGTCAGGACTGGCTTGTCAGGCCTATTAACAAAGCAGGGGCTGAAGTCGGGGGTCTGGTAGTGGGAGGTGAACCCAACGGCTCGTGATGCAGCCCCTGGCCATGCAACTTGTAACTTCTTTGTCAGCGAGAATACCTTTACGCAGGAAGTAGCTGACAGCCGCGCTCGCACCTCACACGGGGGGCCATATGTCGTGCACATCCTGCAGCACCTCGTAGTTGTATGAGCGCAGCAGTGCAATAAACTCAGGCAGTAGAAACTTCGGATCCGATTCCCACAACTTCAGTAGCTCGGCCCTGCATTAAAGCAAAGCAGCAGCAGCAGCGTATCACTGACAATGCCGCAACAACCGTGAGTCCCACCACGCGTTGTTCCCTTCCCAAGGCAAAAGGAGTACGTTACAAACGGGGACACATTAACCGAAACTGAACAAAATACGCAGCGGCTCATGTAGCTGGTCACTGGTTCAGATGCACAGATGCCGCCACGTTCGCTAAAAGGCAACCGCCTTATGAACGAGCAAAGTCAGGGAGACACGCACAGGAAGGAGACGAGGAAGCAAACCGCAGGCGCTGTGGCGAGATGCAGAAGGCACCGAACAGCAGACAGACAAAGATTAAGTGCACCAAACCAAAGGACAACGCCTAAAGCAGCATCTTACCGAGAAGCAATGTCTCTCTTGCTGAGCTCCGCCACGAATGCTCGCACAGCGAAAGTGCTCGAGTGGTTCCCCGCGGCCATTCCTTCGGGCGTTACACACAAGGAAGGCCCAAACTTCTTCAGACGAGGCGCCACTCTTCCAGCTATAAGGGCTGCAGCAAAGCATGCGTAAAGCTGCTGCTGCTGCTGCTGCTGTTGGACAGACAGGGGTGAAGTCACTGGACCCCGGATGCGGGGAAGAGGTCTCTCCACTGCCGGCAGCGGCAGCTGCAGGGGCCCGTACGTCGGCCTTGACCACCCAACAACAGCGTCTCGGCGCGCGTCGTATCTGCAGACACACCGCCTTTATCTCTCAGATGGATTTTGAAAGCGTCCTGTAACAATGTATGAAGTGTATGCTTGAATAAATGCATACGTCAAACATTTCCGTTAACACAAGTATGTGCGCCTTAGTGACGAAGCCCTAGACAAATGCACGAACAGCCCCTGCTGTACAGGCTGCGGTACTCTAAAAGACTTACACAGGGGCCGGCAGCTGCAGAAAGCTGTGGTGCACAAGTGGTGTGTCACTGCTGCTGAGATCCGCATCATCTATAGGGTGACAGATTTGCAGAACCGCGCGGCCTGCGTGAATCAGCTGGTTGTATACGATAACTTTGGGGCGAGGGCTGCAACCAGGCAAGAGCACAAGCCATATATACGGAATACTTCTACAATGCAAGCGAATACTTGCCCTCCATCAATGCAGAAGACACCCTAAAGTCCTCCATACACTTAATGGAGCTCCGCAGCCTGCTGGGCCCCTGCTGCAACGAGAGCTCGGCCTCATTACAAGGCAAGCAAACACCTTAAACTAAAGGAATATATTTGTTAAAGGCTTACGAGACATGCAGTATGTTGGAGGTGTAGTGTACGCGAGCCAACTCCCCCTTGAGCTCCGCGCACCGGTATCCCCCCCGAGCTGCTGCGCGTTGGGCTGGGGTAGCGTCGGGAGGGAGGCGCGGAGGGTCTTGCCAAACGGCCACGTGGTCTATGAGGCCTTGCACGGCGCACTCGTGCAGACAGCGCCTTGCTTCCGGTGGCGGGGGTTGGAGTCGCAGAGGTCCCGTCAACACGTTCAAATCATCACCTGCATCATGTGGAGGCCTGTCCGATGAATGATTGCGTCGCAACTGCTGCAGCAAGGTAAGCATGAGGTGCGCAAGCTGCGCTGCAAGCGCCCCCACTTCGGCCATTCGCGACGGATCCAGGTCGTAAGACTTGCAGAAGCTTGTTGGACTTTTCGCGTGGCTGTAGGCTCCACAAAGCCAAATATATGCATCTAAATCGCTGTCGTACTCCTCCCAGGGCCTCCTAGTAGGACCCCGTGGGGCCTCCTCTCCCGCAGGAACTGACGCATCGACCTGGCGCGGCAATGCTGGGAGCAACTCCCCTACAGAGAGAGCAGCTACGAGGTAGCACGCTAGGGCGACAAATTGGGGGCCGTACTCTTTGTGTCTGCATGCACGGGACACAAACAGCCCACTGGAATACACGGACGTATAATGACATTCATAAAAGCATCCGCCTACATAAACAAACGCGAGTAAGCAAGGGCGGCGGAGCCTTGTTTTCCAGAAGAGGTAGGCAGGAGCTACGTCATTCACCCAGAAGCACCCATTTACTTGTATGTGTCTGGTGCATGCGCTTATTTAAGCACACGGATGCAACCAGGCGGAAGCCAGAACACAAATGCGTGTATGAACAAGGTGCGTGCAGATACATGCATGTGTGCATCTCCGTGCCTGGATTGATAGAGCCCAGCCCATAATGACACCAAGACGTAATTTAATATGCATGCTGGTTTCTGGTTTGCGAGATATACTATGATAATAAATAAGCAATAAGTGCAGAGGATGGGTTACCGGGAGCAAGCCATAAGCAAAATCTTCGCGAACCGAGGGGGAATAGGCACTTCACTCATGCGACGGCCGAGAGCAGTGCAGCAGACCTCAGGCTCGCGGGTGTCATCTTGCTGATGCTTCCGGCGGAGCTTCGAGAGGTGAGGCTTGGGCTCTAGGGCCCCAAGTGCCATTAGACGGCGACGAGCATTGGCGAGAGCAATTGCTGGAGGTGGGGAGGGGAAGGGGAAAGCGGATGGTCGGGGAATGCCTGGAGAGAAAGGCAGACACCAGCGGTACCTTGCCCTACTCTATGAGCAAGAGCAGCAGCAGCACCTCACGCAGCTGCTGCAGCAACTTGCAATGATGGGCAGACTCTCCAACCTCAGAGGCTTTAGCAAAAATAGCACCAGAGCATCTAGTAACGTAAACTGGAGAAGCGAACTGCACTCAGCCAGGTGTCAGGATTATTGCGCCCCACGGACGCACCCAGCGCAGCCATGAAGAGAAGCAAGTGATCCAGGGGCAATGTGTGTATTTGCGGGGTTGGGTGTGGAACCATCTCATGCTGAAAGACAGCTGAAGAGTACAGGCGATAGCAGACGCCCGCGCCGACTCGGCCAGCACGGCCAGCGCGCTGCTCTGCAGCAGCCTGAGTGGTCAGAGTGACGGTGAAGTAGGAGAAGCCCTCAGACCCTGATGAGAAGACGCGCCTCTTCTCCCGCCCAGAATCTACAACGTAACTGAACGCAACAACAAAGCAACACAGACACAGCGTAGCCACGATACGCAAAAGTGAAGCGAACGACACGGAACAAGGGGGAAACAGAAAACCAGCAGTAGCAAGGTGATTCATGGCGCAGGTCTGGGTCCCCACACGCCCTCCACCGAAACAGTAAACGGAGGTGAGTGCATTCAAGGCCTCAAGAGCTGCACGCGATGTACTAAGAGGAAAGAAGACAGAGACGAGAGTCAGCTCGGGGTGAAGAGGACTGTTTAATGGGGAAACGGGAGATGTGGAGATACGGTAAACGGACCAAAAAAGAGACCATTGCACTCAGCCAGGGCTGAGAGCGGTAAGTCAGGAAGGCAATTCAGACAAAAAGTGCAAACATCTCGTTATTACTTCAGCTCTATTCTGCTGTAACTAGGCAGACGTTTTGTTTCACAGAATACGTAGTACAAATGTCTACAGCGAATGGCAAAGGCAATGCACGCTTTTGAACATTCCAGTTAAGCCCCCTACACCCTTGGCCCTAAACCCTAAGCCCCCAACTCTGAACTCTGAACTGGATGCATCTTTGCATGCAAAGACGGACCGCACATTTGGCAGCGTGAGCGACGTCTCCGCTACGTTTGTCGCGACGATCAACCGTCGCTCGTCGGGGGCCGGTGGTTCAAAGGCGAGGCGCTGCAGCTCCCTAGGCAGTGTCGCGTACAGCGGGAGCACAGTAAGCCTGGGCACGAAGTGTGTCTCCGTCTCCTCTGTCTCTTGTTCCACTTCGTCTGATTTGCTGCTGTTCTCTTTTTTTTCCTCCTCCGATGGCTTCTTACGCAGCAATGCGCCCGCGCCCAACCACCCCCCCGCAGAGACTGTTTTCTGTACCCGGCGCTTCGAGGTATCTGGCTTATCAAAGGCTTGCTCTTCCGTAAGCGTTTGCTTTGCATTGTCCGGAGCAAGCCCCTTATCTGATCTTGACGCGTCTTCGGCCCCCTGTGGGTATTCCGCAGCCTCTGTTGAGGTCCCCTTGGGATCCCCGACGGTCTCTTGTTGGAATTCGGTAGTCGCCGCCACCTTTCTGCGTTTCGTTACAGGGTGCGCTCTGTCTTTGTTGCCTGCTGCTGCAACGGAAGCTTCCAGTCCGTCCCCTTGCAAGACCTTACGTGCGGCCGCGCCGAGCTCGTGATGGGGGGCCCCCGGGGAGCGGGAGGAGGCCGATAACGCGGCTTGTAACACTTGTGCTTCTGCTTCTTTTACCCCCTCTTGAGGTTCGTCGTTATCTTCGCCGTCGCTGGCGAGGGACAGCTCTAAAAGCGTGTCGGACAGGCCGGGTTTGGGCGGCCAGCGTCTCCGGCTGCTCTGAGATGCTGCGTTCTCTTCCGAGTGTACCGATACCTCCCCGTCAGAGTCTGATGCAGAAGCCTCCTGTTCGAGCGGCAGCGGCTCGTCTTCGCTTTGGTCAGACAGCAGGAAATCTGCCTCAGAGGCAGTCTCCTCAGTGCGAGAGTCTCCTTCAGCAGCCGCAGCTATTGCAGCAGCAGAGGCAGCGGCAGCGGCAGCAGATGTCTGCAGTCTCTTTTCCCGCCGGTGCTGCCACTCCTGCAGCATTCTCATGGCTTCCAAGACCTCTGCCCTTCCCGTCAAGAACACGAGCACGGACCCGGCAGGAAGGCGCCTGCAGGCAGACACCACAAAAACCACTGCCTCTTCCCACCAGCAGCTGCGCGGGAACTTTTAGAGCAACCCCGCAGCCACGTCAGTATCCACTAGAAAAGCACATACTTTATTCTCCTGCCCGACTGTACTATCGTTCCTCAGGTTGAATGAAACACTACCCATCCCCGGATGGCAGTTGCATCTTCCCAGAGACATGCGGCTTAGTGTTTAGGGTGTGCTGGCATCTCACGTGTGGATTTGGAGTGCCTTCCTGACGGCTGCCTGGACGTAGCGGTCTGGGGTCTTCTTGCTGAAGTGCACCCGCACCTCAAAGGTGCGGCTCTCGAGAGTCAGCAAGGCAGGAGACGGAGAAAAGAGATGCGGGTTCTCAGTGAAGTCCGCGGCCTTAAGCGTGGCGGACATTATCAACACTCTGCGAGAAAACAAAAAAATACAAATCAGACCGGCTCCAGTTAGAGACACAACAGCAGCAGCATGAGGAAAACTTTCGCTGAACAAAGAATGGGAAGCGCAACAGCCCCCCGCACCATCGAGATGACGTGGTTTCAGTGTACATTCAAAGCCTCCTGGAGTTGCCCGTTGCTGCTCCAGAGAGAGTGCCCGCTGCCCCTAACAACGGAAAATGCCCTACCACCGCTCGAGGGTGCATACCAATCCCTGTAATGTGCACGCATGCGCTGAGGCTGCGCGCTGCGTGCGCGCTCGCTCACTTCAGAGGCGGTAGTGTGTCTTTTTCTTTCTCGAATCGATCTCTCCTCAGCGTCACCAAGCGAGATAAAAGCCCCAGCAACAAGTCCACGTTGATGTTGCGCTCATGGGCCTCATCCACCACAATGCAGCAGTACTTCCTTAGATTCGCAACACCCCACAGCAGAGGAATACAATCATGAGCTGCAGCCAACTTCCTCACAAGGTCCAGAGGAAATCCTGGTGCGCGTAACACAGAAAGCCGTCAATACCCCCAAGGAACACAATGAGGTTCTTCATTCAAATGCGACTCCGTAGGGGTTAGGGTTTAAAGTTTACAGTCTACACTTTTCACAAAATAACTAATACACCATAGGCTTAATTTCTTTGGTCCTCTCGTAATAAAAGCAAAGCTTTTCACTGTTCTTGTGTCTACATCGGATAGGAACCGAACTGTCTCGCTGAGGGCCCCCCAATAGCAACTGATTAGTAGAGCAGCACCCTTGCAGGCCCAGGCGAATGAAGCAAGAGGGAAAGGACAACAGGCTTGCAAAATGCACAGTTCAGCAGCTCTTAAAAGCGGGGCCTGGCAGGAGCCCCAGGATACAACACTAAAGCAGCTGGGTGACCCATTAAACATGAGACAACATAAAGGGGCCCTATGCAGTCGTGATTTGATTACCTGAGAAGGAAGTCCTCCTGTATTTCCCGCAGCAAGACGCCATCAGTTGCGAACTTGAGGCGGCACTGGGGCCCCACGTTGTGTTTGTCGTGACGCACCTGTGAAGGACAGCAGAAGGGAGACAGATGGAGGGCCTGCATAAGTGCTGTAGTGACAACTGTAGCTGTCCAGGGACAGGACGTGTCCATTCGTAAACGCTAAAAAGATGCACAAGGGTGCTGGATGCTGCTAGCTTCAGGAGACAGCAAAAAACCCCAATGGCCTGGACACCTCCACGGAGAAGCAACCGGAGATATGGCACTGGGAATAAATTTAAGCTGCATCCCCAAGCCATTTGTTGCGTTTGCGCTTATTTCTGTTCATATCTCTACAATTAAAAATACTTGGCGCTTGTTTCTCTTTTCTACCAAAATACAATATTTTGTCCTTAACCTTAGAGTGAATGGGAAGTGCGCTTGGGGGAAAGGGGGGGGAAGAAAGAAACACAGGCACAGAAGAAGCCAGCAAAGACAGTAGCAGCAAAAGCAGCAGAGACACCATCAAGAAACTGAGAGGAAATCCATACTTCAGGCGCCCACCTGATACCCCACAAGCTCCGGAGCTCCCAACTCCTCCGCCACTCTTCTGGCCAAGGAGACAGCAGCAACTCTTCGTGGCTGTGTGATGCAGATGGAGAGCTGTCTCTTAACAAGAATGCCCTGCTTAGTCAATTCCGCCGAGACGAAGCCCACCCGAGAAGCAGCAGCAGCACGTGTTGTTGTTGCTGTTGTTGCTGCAGCTGCTGCAGCTGTTGCAGACGTCCCTTCAGGGGCAACCGAGTTGCTCGTGTGGGGCCCCACAGCTGTCTCCTCCTGAAGCAGCTCGCGAGCCGCTTGGCACTTCTTGTGAAAGAGCATCTGCGGGTAGCAGATACCCGACTCAAAGACAAACTGGGGAATCTGTGAAAACAGAAACAAAACAAAAATGTGGACAACTAAACACGAGACAAGCAGCCACCCAGAAGAAAAAAAAACGCAGCTAAACAAACAGCCCACCAACAACGACATATGCAAGCAAATGAACTATAAGCAAAAAACAATCTAAAAAACAAACAAGTCAACAAACGATTAGTAGACAGACAAACAAACCAACGACAAACAGACAAACATGCAAACAATCAAGCGGCAAGCACCCAAGTAGGTCGAACCCATGAAAAGGCACAGCGATGCCCCCCCTAGGGCCTCCCATTTAACTACATTAAACTACACGCTTGAAAGGATATCCCGGGAGCCCTGACAGACGGCCATTAAACTCCGCCATACACCCCTAAGCTCTACAGCCTAAGCCAGAAACCCCAACTACTAAAGCCCCTGGGAGTAGCCCCCAACCTCTCCAGCAAACTACGCGAATAAGGGCCCCTCGGAGGCCCTTGTGGAGAAGGTCGTGCCACTTCTTGGGTTTATTACGGCTTGGAATTTAACTGGCTACGGTGTACGGTTTGACGCTAACTTGTGTGCTTTTGCCGGAGCCGGTAGACCCTGCGACGCAGAGCACATCTGCATGTCGTTGCCCCGCATGGTCTTGGACTTTCTCTCTTTTTCGCTTGCCTTTGGTTTCCGCATTGTCTGCTGGGGCTTTCTCATCCTCGCTGCTGCTGCTGCTGCAATCCTCAGCCTCCCGAGAGGTGGGGTGCTCTTGCTGCAGCAAGAAAGACAGCACGCGCCCTTCTGCCTCAGCAGCAGGTAAGGACGCCCTTGTTCCTTCCATGGCAGCAGAGCGATGCAGGCACTTCGTCGCCATCTCCGGAGAGAAAGAAATGCGAGGCAACTTAACAGCTTTCCCCACTTTAACACCAACTGCTGGTGCCTTCCCTGCCGCTGCTCCTTTTGTTGCTCCCCCCGGTGCTGCAGACCGGGGTGGCTCAGAGGGAGGAACATCTGTCGTCGGCGTGGAAGACGAGCTGCTGCTGCTGCTGCTGTTGCTGCTGCTGCTGCCGCTGCTGCTGCTGGCAGCGTCTGCTGCAGCAGCGCCTCCCTTGGCTTGGTTCTTCACTTCATCGCTCACTGACCGCTGCTCTTCAGAACTTGGCTGCCGATCGTTGCAGTGTTCCGATTGATCTTGCTGCTGCTGCTGCTCTGCCTGCTGTTGCTGCTGCTCTGCCTGCTGTTGCTGCTGCTCTGCCTGCTGCTGCTGCTCTTGCTTCTGTTTCTGCAAGCTCTGCTGGGCAGGTTGGCCATCCTCCTTGCTAGATGGCGAATGATCGGCGGTTTTCTCTTGCTGCTCCTGGTGCTGTGGTAACGGCCGTTGCTGCTGCGTCGCCTCTCCCCTAACAGTGTGCGTTGCCTCCTCCTTCTGCAGTTTCTGTTGCTGTGCCCTGAGCTGGCGTTGTTCCTGCAGCTGCTGCTTCCGCCTCTGCATCTCCTTCTGCAGCAGCAGAGCTTTGCGCGCCTTTTTCTCCAGCCGCCTGCCCTTCACACCTGCCAGTAGCAGCCCGCCGCTTAGCAGCAGCTGCGTTTTGGCTAGCTGCACCTCGTCGCTATCTATACTTGCTGCTGCTGCAGCACCTCCTGTTGCCTCATCTGGGCCGTGGGGTGCATCAGCGGCAGTGGCTGCTCCAGTCCCTTCCTCGTTCGGATTATTAGCTGTAGCAGCAGCAAACAAACAGGGGAGAGCATCCAGGGATGCTGGTTTTGCGGCAGCGGTGGGCACACCAGCGGTAGCAACAATACATAGGCCAGCAGCAGCATCAGCTCTATAGAGAGAAGCACGTGCAGGTTCTGCTGCTGCAGCCGATACTGCAGCAGCTGCCTCAGCTACAGCAGCAGCAGCTTCGACCAAGGCTTAGCTTACTAGCTGTCAACTGGTATTTCTGAAGTTCTTCGCATAGCTCGGCCCTAGCATCCCTGTCTCTGTGTTTCTTCTGCAGCAAGCGCAGCACCAGCAGCAGCGCATTAAGCAGCTCAGCAGCAGCAGCAACAACAGCAAGACAGCAACAGAAGAAGATGCAGCTGCAGCAGCACCGGCCGCAGCGCTGCAGCAAGCACCAGCCAAGGCGACGGCTTTGCTGCAGCCTTCGTCCTGCCTGAATGTTGCAGATGAACAACAGCAGTGGCAAAGCGACACACCAGCAGCTGCTTCAACTTTCTTTGTTTCCTGCTGCTTGGTTTCTGTTGTTGCTGCTGCTGCAGCTGCTGCTGCTGTAGCTGCTGCTGCTGCGTCTTCTTGGGCCCGCTTGCCTTCTTTCCCTTAGGTTTTCGTGGCATCAGCAGCAGCGCGTTGCTGTCGGCCTCCGAACCCTGCAGCAGGAACCGCAGCAGCAGCACCAAGCCCCCCCCTGTACTGTTTGCATGCATAGAAACACACAGCAGCAGGGAGCAGCAGCTAGCAGAAGAAGCAGCAACCATAGAGGCAGGCAGCACTTCAGGTGGATCCTACCCCAAGGGCCTCTCCACCAAACAACGACGCATCCAGCAGCGCCGTGCTGCCTCCCCTCTCCATCTTTGTATTCTTCTCTGCCTCCGCTGGCCCCTATAGGCCGGTTGCTGCTGCAGCTGCTGCTCGATGTGGGTATCCAACTGTTTCTTCTGCTGCCCGTCTGTTCACCTGTTGCTATGCCAGCTGCTTTCGCTGCAGCCAGCGTTATTGCTCTTGTCGTTGCTGCTGTCCGTGCAGCAGGCGCTGCTGCTGCTCCTGCTGCACTGTCTTCGTACCCCCGTAGGCTTCAAGAGCATTTCCATCTGCAGAGGGGGCCCCTAAGAAGAGGACGCAGGGGGCCCCCTATAGCAGGAAGGAATACTGCCCACAGGGTTCTGTGATACCGAGTTCAGCGTTAAGGCTCTAAGCCAATACAACACGTTTCCTTAACAATCCTCCTCTGGGCTTTACAGAAATGAACAGCAGGGTATTGCTGCTCGCTTAATGAGAAAGAAGGCTGGGGGATCCAAGGCGTAAAGGCAGGAGACCGGAGGGGCCCCCCCGATGCCGAGGCCCCCCTCTGTGGGGCTGGAATGCTGTTGATGTTGCTGCTACAGCAACAGCAACAGAGGATACAGCAGCAGCAACGGGCTTGTTGGGGGACTGTTATGAATATAAACAGTTGGATTTGTGCTCTTTAGTTGGCAGGTGCTGCTGCGGCTGCTGCTGCAATTACTGCAGCTGCTGCTCCCTTTCAGCAGCCGCAGCCGGTTGGTCTCACCTTCGTCTATGTTTGGCTCCAAGACTTATATCCCTAAAACATTTTCCATAGTCTGTTTTTTTGCTGCTTTATTTTTCTCATCCTTCGCTGCACCGCAGGAGTGCTGCTAAGGTGCAGCAGGGGCCCCGCCCCCCCCCCTTCCTCTGCTTTTTTTATTTATTTTTTGTGACGCCAGACATCAATTCGAATGAAATTGAACGGCATTTTATTTTTCTGTTTGTTTTCTCCAATATAAGG
>CAJFCZ010000217.1:0-19695 GCA_904066245.1 Eimeria sp. OTU-Y
GGCCTGCAGCTGCGGCGGCTGCTGGTGCGGCGGCAAGGCCTGCAGCGGCGGCGGTTGCTGCTGCGGCGGCAAGGCCTGCAGCGGCGGCGGTTGCTGCTCCGGCGGCAGGGCCTGCAGCGGCGGCGGTTGGGGGTGCAGCGGCGGCCTGTGAAGCAGCGGCGGCGGTTGCGGCTGGGGCAACTGTTGCTGCAACATCTGCTGCAGCTGCATAAGCGGCGATTGCTGCTGCTGTGGCAAGCGACGCAGCGGCGGCGGTTGCTGCTGCTGCTGCATGTCCTGCGGCGGCGGCGGCACTATCATCTGTTGCTGTGGCAGGTGCTGTTGCGGCAGAGGCTGCTGCTGATGCTGCAGGTGATGCAACGGCGGCGTTTGCGGTCCCGGCAGTGGTTGCTGCAGCAGCTGCTGCAGTGTAGGCATTTGCTGCTGCTGCGGCAGGTAATGTATCGTAGACGGCTGTGGCTGCGGCGGCACCTGCTGCTGCAGCGGCTGCTGTGTCGTCTGCTGCTGCGGCGGCACCTGCTGCTGCAGCGGCTGCTGTGTCATCTGCTGCTGCAGCAGGTGCTGCTGCGTCGGCAGTTGCTGCTGCGGGGGGACCATGTTGCCGGGTGATAGCATCTGCTGATGCTGCATCATCTGCTGCTGCGCCATCTGCTGCTGCTGCTGCTGCTGCATTTGTGCATACGGCGGCGTCAACTGCTGGGCCGACAGTGACTGCTGCGTTGGTGTCATCTGCGCGGGAGGCACGAACTGCTGCGGCAGCAGAGAATGCTGCGGCTGCAGAGGATGCTGCAGCTGCATAGGCTCCTGCGGCTGTGAAGGCTGCTGCGGCTGCAAAGGCTGCTGCGGCTGCAGAGGCTGCTGCGGCTGCAGAGGCTGCTGCAGCTGTAGAGGCTGCTGCGGCTGTAGAGGCTGCTGCGGCTGCAGGGGCTGCTGCGGCTGCAGAGGCTGCTGTGGCTGATGCGGTTGCAGTGGCTGTTGCGGCTGCAGCGGCTGCTGTGGCTGCAGCGGCTGCTGTGGCTGCAGCGGCTGCTGTGGCTGCTGCGGCTGCAGAGGCTGCTGTGGCTGCTGCGGCTGCAGAGGCTGCTGTGGCTGCTGTGGCTGCTGTGGCTGCTGCGGCAGTTGCGGCTGCTGTGCCTGCAGCGGTTGCTGTGGCTGCTGCGGCTGCTGTGGCTGCTGCGGCTGCTGCGGCTGCTGCGGCAGCAGCTGTTGCTGTTGCGATGGCGTAGTCTGTGGGTGCGGCGGTTGTTGTTGTTGCGGATGCGCTGGTTGGTGCGAAGGCGCTTGTTGCTGCATCGGCAGCAGCAGCTCCTGTTGCTCCTGTTGGTGCTTCTGTTGCTGCTGCTGCTGCGCTGTCTGTTGTTGTTCCTCTGGAGTTTCTATAGACTTGAGAGCCATATCAATAAGAGACGGCGAGGCCCGCGGGGCGCCCGGGATGGCTGGCCCTGGCCTGGGTACCCAGGTTCCAATTTCTTGGCATAGTTCTTCCAGCGCCTGTGCTTCTGGTGAAGAAGGTGATTTGTATGGATCATCGTCACTTTCTTCATCGTCTCCTGTATAACGTTCTGCTAGACGGCGGGTGGTTGCTCCCTTTTCCTCAAGGCGAAGGCTGCGTGAATGGCAAGCCAGCACCAAGAGACGCAACAAATAAGCAAAGAAGAATACAAGAGAAATGTATAGAGCCTTTCGATGTTTCTTTTGCTGCTGTTTACTGCGCCCAAGAGAAGGCAAATAAGGCAAACCCCCATTTCTTTCAATACTCGGCTGAGACGAGGATACTAAGGAAGCTGAACCCACTGGCTTTCCAGCATCCACCCTGGTAGAGCCATAAAAAAGATCGGGATGCAGCTCGTCGAGCTGTGAGTTGTGGAAAGCTGAAACCCGCTCCATTGGCTTTTGTGACCACCGATCACCTCCACAAGTTATGAAGAAATATACATTATCTGCGTCGAATAGGAATATAAAATACAGTTTCAGATCATTATTGAGGGGAAAAAAATGAGTCAAAACAATATTTGACTACCAATACTTTGCACTAATACTTTGGCGCCCCAAATGATGGACTCCACCCCGAGAAGGCACGCTCTGATTAAGAGGAGAATCAAAACAGCTCATAAAAACCTCTGGATCTCAGGAATTACAAACAAATAAGAAAAATAATTCAATTAAGCTTTAGTAATGAACAACACTCGATTCTTCATAGACCCTGCCCGCCTGCAGAAGGAAATCGTACGCCTTTCATGCAACCAGTCCTCCTCATGGTGGTCCAGCAGCCAGCAGCAGAATCTTTTTTCCTTTTTTTTCTTTAAGCAATAAATTCATCAAGGAATTAATTCCTTCTACTTATTTAATTACAAAGCGACGCATTTTTATTCGAAGAAGCAGCGCACGCCTCTATTGGGTTACGTTCACTCGTCGGCTGCACGCCATTTGTCTGCTCGCACAAGAGAGGGAATTCAACAGCGACAGTATGCTTCTTTACTTTCCTTCAATAAAATGTTTCTTCCCCATCAACCTTACTGTCTTTTTTGTTGTCCATCCCTTCAATAAGAGAGAGACTACGACTGCACAGTCTGCACAACTCTGCATGTGGGGTTGTCCTCTGGCAACCAGCGCAGCGGCGGGAACGATGCAACCCTAAACCCTAAACCCTAGCGCAGTGCTCCCCTTAACTCAACTTCATTAACAACAAACCCTCAATGCTAAGCGTTTAATCATATCCCTCCATGTAAATGTGCATGTGAATGAAGGGCTTGGGGAGTGCTGAGTCGGTGGTCTTCACAACAGTTCACCATAGCCTTGAGCCCTTTTTATAAGGGTTTCTCAGAGATCTGTTCATGTATTGTTATATTTTGTATTGGGAGCTGAAAGCCGAACTCGTGGATGACAAATGGCTACGCTGTGAAGGGACGCATAGAAGGCGCACGGGTGTTGCTCTTGCAGCAAGATCTGCAGTGACTAGTGCTACAACTTTAGAAAATAAACCCTTATCAACCAGTTAACAATTTTTTTTCAAGGTTCTTAGAAACAAGAGGTGAAGCTAGCTGCTTTCTATGATACTGGCACTGTATCGTTGCCTCTAAGCCTGGTGGTACGCGCACTGGTAGTCAAGCGCAGACTGTCTACGGAGAGTCAACAGAGTATTCAACCGAATAAATTACAAATTATATAGATTCATCGAAATGTTTTATAGAGTTGCAAGTTGGATTTCAGGCTTAACAGTGGGAATAGCTTGCAACAGGAAATAGAGCAAGGCGAACTCCGTTTCACGATAGGCAGTCTCAAAGCCCAGGCCTTTGCTTGGGTTGCTATGCCCAGTCAGTTGGGAACTGAAAGAAATATCAACTCCTTTCTGATAATTTTACATCACAAGTATTTCTGAATATATTGCAGCTCACCAGGGGCCTCGGCTAGGGTCGAGGGCTCTCGTATTCTTTGGTGAGGCTCAGGTGCTAGCTGCGTGCGCCTCCTGCACAGCTGGGCGAATAGGCGGTATACAGGGCTGATTAATGGAGAATACGTTTTAGTAAAGAAGGGAAGATGAAAGCTTTAGATACTATTTTCAAGATCTGTATCAAAACTCCACTGTCTCTCCCACTGGAGTGTAAGCAGTATACGTAGTCAATAAAAAGGAAAACGTTATTGCAGAGGAAACAATTCATGCATAGTGCCTCCGCCTATGCTAATCGCTCAAGAATAAAAGGTGGGAAATACAGGAGCCCTTGCTTCTTTCAAGTTGCACTGTGGTATGCAGCATGCAGCCGAAGGGCTACAGTTGCAGTCTGAGTCGCTTTCCTTAGAAGTGGAGGTAGTAGAATGGTTGCTGTATCTGAGCCAAGCCACAAGCTTTTTCTAGGACTGCATACTGGCTCTCGAAGCTTTCGAAGATATTCTGTGTTGTGGGTTCACTCCCAGGTTCTTAAAGGAATTTACTGTGATGACGACACTCAGGAAAATGGAGCGAAGGAATGGACGTATGTAACGCTGCATCAAGGAGTATCATTCCTTAGTTAACAGAAGGCACAATCCTTGGATAATAGAAACCCAGAGGTGGGCTCAGAATTTTCTAACAATGGTTCACAGCAGGACCGTCCTGTAGAGCAGCGACGCAGTCTGTAGCCGACGTTGCTATGGAGGAGGAATTAACTGTAGAACAACTAGCCTATAACGAGGCTCCTGGATCTTATGTAAGAACAGTCTAGAACTGCAATAGAAGCAACATATTTGAGATGAGAGTTCGCACAGAGCTCGTTAAGAGTGGAGAGCCAACCTCCGACCCAACCCCATTTCTGTTATATAGACCAGCTTAAGTGCTTGAAACTGGTAAGAGAAGAGGGTACCGCCTTTGTACTTAGCATTTTATCACATTAGAATGGCTTCTATGATACTGATACCGGCATATCTTGGTTTATGTGAAACGCGTATGCGCTTAATAACTGTTGACTGCGTGATACCATATATCATCGTAGGGAATGCAGGTGCTTAAAGACACACCTATATTTAGTATCTTGACTATATATTGAAACTCTTTAAGGTTCTTGGCTAAGGCCGAGGACCCTGCTTACTAGCTGAGATGCGATGCGTATTGTGGGATTCTATAAGGAACATTGAGTGATTTCGCTTATTTCCATGATAAATTCACCTATGCGTATCTACAAATTCAAACAATTACTATATAAATTATTTGGAGGGGTTGGATTCTTCAGATGGTGAAGAAAGAATACAGGAAAAGCCACTTTCAGTGGCACTGCATGCAGCTCGGCAAGATGGTGCCAATCCAATAGCGCGGTGAAGACAAGAGGAATAGAGCAAAGCAGCAAAAATTAAAGATTAAAGTTACAGTGAGAGAAATTCAATAGAAGATATACCTAAGCTGAGCCCTTGTTTCGATCGTGTTTCCCCTTAACAGAGAGCTGTACCCAACAACAACTGGCGTATCCGACGGACCACTGTGCTAACTGCAAGTGGGTTGTCGATGAAAGCCCAATAGACACTTCTAACTTTACTAAAATAACTCTGAAAGTAGAAAACTAGAAAGAAGCTTATTAGAAAAAAGGCTATGCAGACTCACAACGCAGAATCTACTTTTCTTGGTGATCCCCTGGGGGATGGAGGGGCGTGCAACTCCTCACATTGTTGATTTTCTCCAGTATGCCTTTATTATACACAGCATTAGACTCAGATGAAACAAACTATGGTACAAAAATCGGAGACGACATACAATTTTCAGTAAATACAATTGCAGCATATGTAGGATAGTTTCCTGCTTTTGAATAACCGATCGTTTGGTACGAATGCAAACTTCGTTGACTTCTGTGCCCAGTAAGGGGACTTAATGCTTAATTAAAATGAGTGATTAATTATATACTCGAATTATTATTGACAACTCCTCTTATTTTGGAGTATATATGCAGCGTGTGACAATGCGAATTAGCACCGAGTCTCCGGTACAAGCGAGTCGCTGTTGCTTCAGGCGGGCTAAGTCTCTTGACATCAGTAGAACAGTGATGCATTATATCGATTCTTCTTTGCAGTTTAATATTGTTGTGACATATGTTTCATTAGCATTGTATTTGTTTCTTATTTTTCAGTTCTTTGTTGATGAAGTCGCGCTGCTTCACCACCGTGTCTGCTGCTTGTGGAGCGTTTTAGTGACTTCCCAACCTAAAGGGTTTCCGCTTTCCGGTGGCAATGTCTAATGCAATTATTTGTCCTAAACTAGATTCATTTTAATTATTGACAGCCTTTTCATGAATAGGAAAGCAAGTCTAGAACTCGCTGTGCCCTGCGACGCACAGCTGACCTATGCTACTATTGGCGATTGTGTGGCTCATGGCTCCCACTGTAATAACAATATAAAGCTGTGACCAAATGCCCGAACTTTATACTGTTTTTCAGGAGAATACAACTCCGAGTGAAGAAATTTTTGCGGCTTCGGAGTTTCCGGCAGCGCGATTGCTCGCTGCGCCGCGATCAGGGAGCCTGAGAGCGAGAGCGTATCCTACCCCTCAGTGTCTGCCTACTGGTTTAGCAGTCCTAGCCTCCCTTGCAGCAGTTGTAGTGCTTGTGTTATTCTGTTGGCGTGTTTATAAGAGAGGTGGGTATTCGGATCTTCGAAGCCGAAGGCTAGCCAGTACAGATGACGAGGCTTCATCATTTGAACTGTGCATCTCTTCACCTTCAGATCTTTCAGATGAAGAAGAAAAAGATCAGTTGAGCAGGAGCCCTCATCATTCCCCCATTCCTGATGGAGGAGAGTTGAGGCTGCCCCTTAAAAAGAGATTATCGGCAAGAGCGGCTGGAGCTGGCGCCGGCGATACACGCGATGATGGAGGTCACCCCCAGCAGCAAGGGGAGCAGAAGCATCTCCCGAAACCCGCAGCAGTAGAGCAGAGCTTATCCCCAGCTTCCTCCCCTAGAAGGGAAGACCAGCCTGATCCCCACCCCTCTCCGGCCCGCACGCCTACAACGCAACAGCAGCAGGGGCAGACACCAGTTGCTGCATCGACAGGGCTGACGCATACCCCTCTTCAGTGGCATGCTGCTGGTGGATTTGTTGAACGGGGTGCACGCCAAGCAGCAGCCGGTATTGTGCAGGACTTTCATTGGGATCCATGGTCCCTGCAGCAGCATTGGCCGAGGGAGCCGTGGCAGCAGCAGCAGCAGCAGCAGCACCACCTTCCGCAACAGCCCTCTCAGGAAGGGCTGTATCATCATCATCATCACCGGGTCTGGCATCAGCCTTGGCCGCATGGCACTCCTCAGCAATACGACCAGCAGCAATCTTGGTTACAAGAGGAGCAACAGCGCTTCTTCCTTCGACAACAGGAGCAGAGCCGCCTTCTTTTTCAACAGCAGCAACAGCAGCGTTGGTTTCAACATCAGCATTTGTTCGAACAGCGACAGCAGCAACAGGCGTTAGAACAGCAACGTCAGCAACATTTGCTACAGCAGCAGCAACACCTGCAGTACTTAATTCGGTTGCGAGATCAACATCGACCTGTACAACATGGAGAGCGGCAGGTGGCTCAGGAACAGCAAAGTGAAAAGGCGCAAGAAAAAGGAAAGAGGAAACGCCAAGCTGAGCCAAAGCTTGTGGAGGAGGAGGAGGAGGAGCAACAGCTGTCATCGGATAAGTTGTTGGAAGAAGAATGGATTGCCTTGGCCTCTCCAGAGCACGATGACTCTCAACCCGGCACCTCTCAGGAGGCGGCTGGTGCAACTGCTGATTCAGGTGATGGTGCAGGTCGTGGGACACTACGCAGAAGACGCAGGCGTAGAAGGCATTCTTCTGAGTCGTCGGCTGCTGACTCGACAGGACAAGAAGCAGGAATGGACTTAGAGGCAGCGACCACCTCTGGCACATCATCTACATCATATTGGATACCCACTTTAGTATCAGAGAGGCTGAGTCCTACTGATCTTGCTGCCATGGCGAAACATCCATATGCTCGTCTTCCGAAGATACCACCGAAAGAGGTTTCGAGTCAGTATGCTGTAGACTTGAGATGCGCAGTGAGCGGTTGGCACTACAGGCGGGACCCCATGTGGATGCTGCGGAAGGTTCATGATACGCTATTGCGTGAAGAATTGTCTGGATCTGACTTGAGTGGGCTATCACGTGCAGCATCAGTTCTTATTGCACATGCTATGCGCCATCAGTGTTTCGACCTATCGCGCCACTCATCTACCCGAGCAGTTGAGAGGATGGGACTTCGTTTCCTTATAATGGATGCTGTGGTTTCCGCCTTAATACTTCTTGGACAGGAAAGGAAGGGTGAATATTGGGATATTTTCACGAGTACCGTTAGCCACGCTTATCCAGTGAAAGTAGTAGTAGGAAGGAACCCAGGTCGAACGGTGCTCTACACTTGGTGGGTGCGTGAAATCAGTATGGCAATAGAAACGCTTAAGAAAGGGGAGAGACCGGCAGTTCCAGTCCTCTTGAAAATCAAGAGGATGCTCTTCCACTCTGACTTTGCTCCTCCTTTATTTCGAAGACCGGATTTCGATCCCTGGAAGAACGACGATAATAGTGATTCTGATGGTTCTGCTGGGTCGAAGGTTCGTTAACAGGAGACGTGGATACCCCATGTATGCACCGTAGTGGAATAGAAGGAAAAACTGAGATACAACACATACTTGTACTTCCAGCAAGAATGTAAGGCTTTTATGCTGTGCCCGCTTGCCTCCATATTGCATCTTTCATAAGTTTTCTTTGCTGAGGCCTCTTATGACCCTTCGGACGTGCTGAGGGATGCAATTATTAGTAGCTTCGGGTAGATAATGTTTTTATCAGTACAGAGTTGAGAAGCACCCTTGCCAAAATTGGAATAAAGGGGCTCGAATAACATGGGAACAAAATATGTGCGGCCACCTAAAAGTGGGGTCGTCGAAATTTTCTTCTATAAATGCGAGAACAGAGCTTGGTCAGGCGGTTGGCAATTTGAATGCATTGATGGAAGGCCTTACAGCAGACACCAAACCGCCGCTGGCAAGGCTTTTGTGCGCTCAGCTCGGCGTTTCTGTTTGTGTGTCTGTGCCGGCATTGCTGTTTTTTGCGAAGTGTTTGGGCGACGCCAATGAAGCGAGCTCCAGTCTGATATGTTTTACAGTTAACTACAGCAAATAGGCCGGGCCTAGAGACGGCGTTGTAACGGTATGGCCTGTGTTGATAGTACTTTTTCAAGTGCTGGTGTACTTATTTCTACGTACTCACAGATTTCAGGCCAAATGCGTGTGTAGTAGTGGAAATCCATAGGCGCACTCCTAGCAGTAGTAGTTGCGACTCTGCATGCAGGCGGTACCGAAGCCTTTTCTGATGCATGCACTAGCACTATGGATAGCTGTTAAGCACTTAGCCCTCAGTAGCAAAGCTGCATGCAAGTAAATGTGCAAGCACCAGTTTTGGATGGACCCTGCTTCAGGCCTAGCTAGATACACCTGCTTGGTATCCTTGGGCTCCCACGGTGTGCCGCGGGTCAAGTTGCTCTAGTCAATAATTATAGAGAACTCCGTACATCATACATTTTAACAGTTGCTGCAGGGCCCTGTATTCTGCATCACCATACTAGAGTGGCCTGTCTGACGTTGGTACGGGCATTTCTTCTTGAGTGCAAGCTCGATGCTGAGCGTAAGCATTTACTAACTGTCTACAGCGTGACTCCATGAATCTAATGGGGGCAAAAGTACGGCTGCATGTCTTCCTCCCTTGCTGCAGGAGTTGAAGCAGGTGACTCTACCACTTTCTGCAGTCTCCGGCCGGTTACTGTCTACGCGAGCCTCAAACCACCTCAATGGCGTGGGAGCTTGGAGGCTAGAGGGAAGCCTAACTTCTTTGAGTGTTCTGTCTACATTGCAGCTCGTCAAGCTCCTTGGCCTTAGCCGAGTACCTACCTTACTAGCACAGTTAGATGCGCCTAGAGGAAAGTGTGTTCACGAGCACTGAACTCCTGAGCCATTATACGGGCTTGCCTGGTGAATTCGGATCTGCATATCTAAATATTCGACATTTCACTACATATACAACTTGGGGTGTTAAAAAGATGAACAAAGAATATACCCAAAGCCACTTCCAGTGGCACTGCATGCAGCTCTGCGAGATGGGACCGATCATACGGCGCGAGGGAACGAAACGGAATGGAATAAAAAGGCAAAGGTTAAAGCTGAGATGTAAGGAGAGGGGTGGAGGAAATTCAACAAAAGAGTTAGTTAGAGCGAGCCTCGCTGCGTTCGTCTCTTCACGCATAGCTGTACCCATCCACCAGTGTATACCCGAAGGGCCATTGGACTAACCGGAGGAAGGCTGTCGATGCAAGCCCACTAAAGTCTTCCAACTTTTAGAAAATATTACTGTGGAAATAGTATTCTCGAAACAAACTTATTGGGTGACAGGCTATGCAGACGGGTATTGCAGAATCTACATTCGGTGGTGATACGATAGGGGGTAGAGGGGCGGGCAACTCCTCATAGTGTTCATTTCCCCCTTACGCGCTATTATCTACTACCCTAAACTCAGATGAAACGAAATATGATATTAAAATCAGAGACGTGTCGTTTTCAGTAAGTTCTGATGCAGCAGGTGGAGCATATTCTCTTCGCTCTGGTCTAGTGGTTGACTGGCCTTGCACGAATGCTAATTTTGCCTTCTGTCAGCATCATTGGGACTCAATGATTGACCAAAAGAGTGTTTAATAATAACAGATAATTAATATTTATGATTCCCCCATTTAGAGAGGCAGAAACGCAGCTTGTGATAGTGTCGAGTAGCACCGAATCGCCCGCAATCAGAGCAATCGCTGCTGCTGCAGACATGCAGTCTCATGAGATGGAGTGAAAGACAGCGGAATTAATGCCGTACCGATGACAGTTGAGTCTTTATAATATGTTTGCCTTTTGTATTATACATGCGTTCAATTTTTCATCTGTTTGCTGATGTTGTCGCTCCTTCCAACGCCTCTTCCTTCCCTGTCGTGTAGAGCCTTCGGTTTACAACCCACAGTGTGTAGGTGCCTCCTTGGCGATATTTAATAGAAAGACTTCTTTTAAACTAGACTCATCTTCGCAGTTGGTGGCCTTTTCATGAACAGGAAATC
This sequence comes from Eimeria sp. OTU-Y, assembly GCA_904066245.1. NCBI lineage: Eukaryota > Apicomplexa > Conoidasida > Eucoccidiorida > Eimeriidae > Eimeria > Eimeria sp. OTU-Y. The sequence continues at coordinate 10,593 of CAJFCZ010000217.1, forward strand.
AAGCCTAAGGCATACAACGCCTATAAGTTAAACAGCCTATCGGTAGGCGGGGAAGAAGGCTGTGGCGTGTTCCGAGCTACAGCGGAGGCACGGTGCTGTCGCAGGTTGTGCAGCTCATGGCCTCTGCATTCACACTATACGGCTGAGGCCAAATGCGTGAGTGGCATAATATTTATCTGGAGAATGCAACCGCAAGGGCTGCCCAACCCTCACCGTCCCCCGAGTTGCCAACGGTGAGGTTTATCTCTGCTTCTGCTCCATCAGGGAACTTGAGATCCAGAGGCTGCAATGCGGCTCCACTTCTGCGTGTTGGTCTCGCAACCCTAAGCTCTGTGGCAGCAATAGCACTGCTGGTTTTTTTCTGTTGGAGTGTTTTCAATGGGCGCGGAGCCCTCGGCCTTCGAACCCGCAGGCTGGCCACCTCAGATGCCAATGGTTCATCACTCGAAATTTGTGGCATATCTGGTGACCGCGATGGCCAACGACAGTCCCAGAGTTTGCATACTCAGGAAGGTCCTGATGGCGAAGAGAAGAACCTTCCGCTTAAAAAGAGGAAGTTGGCAAGAGTGGCTGAAGCCACTGAAGCCGGCGATGGACGGAAACCCGAGCATCAAGGGCAACAACAAGGCCTTCCTGAGCCTGAAGCAGCACAGTCCGGGGTACCAACAACACAGCCAGATAGAAGTCAGGACCAGGCTACATCCACCGCACATCCGGTTCACGGCCTTCTGCCTTCAACGCAAGCACGGGAGCAGGCAGAAGCCGAAGTAGTAGCACGAGACCTGTGGAGCCCCCGCACCCACCAGCATGATGATGGATATTTTCCTGCAGGTGCAGGGCAGACGGAATGCACGGAAATCTTGCGGCGGCAGGACGGGCAGCACGTGGAGTGCTGGGACAGGACCCGAGGTTCCCACCAGCAGCAACTCGAGTTGCGGGAGGAGATGCATTCCCCTTATCAGCAACGGAACCGTTTTTGGAGGCCCTTTCTCGAGCAGCCGATTGGGCGGCAGCATTGGCAGACGCAGATGCTGATACAGCAGCCGCAACAGGGTTTGTTTGGACAAAGCGGTCAACAAGAATCCTTGCTTCAGCAGCAGGGACAGCAGCCCATGATGCAACACGGAATACAGCAGCACTTTGTTCAACGTCCGAGTGGCCAGTCGCTAGTAGCACAGGAGAGTCAGCAACTGACGCCAGAGGGGGGGCGCTGGCAGCAGCACGAGCGTGAGGAACGGGAACAGCGAGCGGACACGGGTAGCCTGATTGGAACGCACCTGAAACTGTCGGAACCTGCCGCTACGCCCTGGGAACCGTTTTCTGAAGATCCGTGGATTCCCGTGGACTCACAAGAGCCCGATGTGCCTCAGCCCGGCACCTCTCAACAGGCATGGCTGCATCCGTTTGCAGCATCAGCAGGCCCCTCGATGTCCGAAGGCTCCAGATCGCTCTTGGTTCGGGGATTTCCAACAGCGTTTCCTGCAGTTTCACCTGCTGCTGCTGCTGCAGGGACATCAGGGGATATAGCTGCTGCAGCCCCTTCACCAGGAGCTACAAGAGCAAGTGGAGCGGCAGCGTTTGACTGGTATACTGCTGGCCCGTCGTCTGCTGCGCCGGCGGCAGCTGGCGGAGGAATGAACTGGGCAGGTTGGGTCTCCTCTGGCGTGCACACTGGTGGCAATGGCCAACCCGCAGGAACAGGATCTCTTGAAACAAATTTAGGTACAAATGTCTCTTCATGGACACCGGCGAACATGGATCCGTCAGGGACGCTGAGTTCTGCTGTTGCTGCTGTGAAAGAACACCCGTTTGCGCGTCTACCGAAAACATTAGATTTTGACGATTTACCTATGGTTGCGATAGACATAGAGCGCATCTTGACAACTCCGGCGCCCAAGCGGGAACTCCTGCCGCTGCTGCAGAGGGCCCATGATCTACTGTCGGCTCGGTCTCTATGTTTAAATGGCATGAGGGCATTGGCGGCGGTGACAGCGGAGATTTTGGAGTGCGCGGTAGGCAGTTATTTTCCTGATCTGTCAGAGAGGAAAAACGTACGCGCAGTTGAGCAATTGGGGATGCGTTTCCTTCTCATGGATTCTGTGGTCTCCGCCTTAGTAGTTCTCGGTCAGCCAGTACCGACGCTGCACTGGAAGATCTTCGCAGATTCTATAAACGGCAATCCTCCTTGTTTGCGCCGACGGAAAGACAGACGAGGACGCCGGGCATTCGCCTCCTTTCTGTCTTACGAGCTTGGCCGGGCAATAGAAACGCTCAAGACGGGGAACAGGCCGAACCCTTTTACCCTTGTGAAACTGAAGAGGATGCTCTTCTGCTCGCCGTTGTCTCCTCCACGTTTTCAGCAGAAGGGTTTCGATCGCTGGAGAATGGATGACCGCGATAGCGTTGATGGGCAGTAACTTCTGTCACCATATAAGCAGATTCTGCGTATATATAGTGGAAATAAAGGAAAATTGAGGACAAGTATTTTGCATTTAGAGGAGGACTACGTGCGCTTTGCCAGCTTGCGCTCATCTCCCGTCGCCTGCTATCATAGTAGAAATTTGTGACCTGTTGGGCAGTGTGACGGACACAGTCCTTGATCATTTGGGGCAAACCTGATAGCATAGACACTGTATGTAATAATAGTCCCTTTTCCAGTTGAAGTGCTTGAGCTCGAATATAAAGGGAGCGAAGCAAGAACTTAAACAACGCCGGTGACGGTTTGCTTACAACATGTCCCGTTGCACCTTGCTTCGCTGGTGTTTTAATAAGATGGTATTTTTGACGTTTCGAGACCTTAACGAATACACTCGATTTGTTGGCGCAGGTGCCCTCTACCGCCACTGGCAGGATCTTAGTACTTTCAGTGTTTGTGGTTTCAAGCCTTTGTGTGCACTGGCATTGCGCCTTTGTGTGAAACGCCTTGACGACGGCAAAGACGTTAGTCCCAGCTGCATGTTCTTCGGAATACACATATAGGAAGCCTCTAGAGGACGTTTGCCTTCTTGCTTAGACATCTCTCAAGGTCTGTGTGCCTGGCACTTGGAGACACATTGCGCTTTGCATGCAGGTTTTCTGCGGTGCAGTAGAGCGACGCCAATGACGGGAGCTTCAGGGGCAAGCGCTTGCCAGTATAGTAGCAGCAGTTAGACTGCACGGTGAAACGGTAGTAATACTGTGTGGCCAGTCTTCAGCATGGCTTGCGTGATGCGTTTGCATGCATTTTGTGTCCCCATTACGTGGGCTCTTTAGGAGATAACAAGCGCGGGTTGCAACATCCCTTGATAAGACTGCTGCTGGTCGAGTTTGCTGCATTCCTTGCTGCAAGTCCGGTTGCAGGGCAACAAAGAAACAAGTATGTGCAAGGTATGCATGCAGTGGCACATTAGACAGTTCATTGGCTTTCAGGAGGTAATCTGCACCCAAGTAGACCTGCATGCACACCTTCAGACAGACCATGCTTCGAACTTGCTGTAGCCAGCCAGTTGTGCGCTATGCCGTAGTTGGCCGCAAGCGGCCAAGATTTCGAGCTCATGATCGTATAGCTCTCGAAATCTATCAATGGTTATACCACAGGCTTCCCATTTCACCAACATGTACGAGCTGTGGAGGCCCCAGATGATCTTGGCCTTAAGCCAGTAAGGAAGACGTAGGGGGTAGAGCGCTGCACAACAACGGTCGATCGCGTGGGCGGTCGCTGGGGGTTCCAGGGGAGGATTCAGTTTCCCCTACCTTTATAGTCTAGGATACAATTTATTAAGAATTCATGTTGGGAAGTTGTGGATCGATTAATGAGAGACGGGGCCGGGGTAGTATACCCCACACAAAACCTTTGACAGAGCTGTGAACTGCTGCATATATCCCATGCGAGAACCAATAACAATGTGCAAGGAATCTAGAACATTCGAAGTGAAGCAGCAATCATAAAACGAGAGATTCGGTGGGTCAAGCATGGAAGGTTTGAGGGGGAGTAAGGCTAAATTGAATATTCACTGCGTCCGTGTTCGCCCGTCGATGACCGCACGAGCACAGGAGGCGATCGGGAATCAAGGCGTTGGTGCACTGACCTGATTGCCTGAAAACTCCTGTTTAAATGAATTTTACAAAATTAGGCCAGAATCAACACGTGTCTCTGAAAATATAAGTAGATTCAGAGCACATGGTCTACGGATACGAGCAGCCTGGTGACACATCGAAGTGCCACAACACACTTATCACCCATTTGCCCCTGCATGCAACAATTATTTCCCACATGAAATGCTAATAAAACCATTTGTTAGACTAACAACACAGAAGGAAGTGACTTTCAATGAGAATTACTGCACCCGTAACGGTACAGGAGTTGTCGCTCTGCGCCTGGCTGCCTGACTGGACTTCCGGAGGTACCAATTTCAGTGATTTTCTTCCTGAACAAGGGAGACAAAGTGATCTTCACAGAATATACTACTCATACACAGTATTTTAAATTGATAAATCTAGCTTGTATGCTGCAAATTGTATTTTTCTCCCAGGGCCGGACGCCGTTAAGGGCCCCTACGCATGCAGGCGGTGACGGGTGAATGGCATCTCCAAGCCTGTCATATTTTCATTGTAATAAGAGTTCAATCTGAACTTGATTTGATCCCCGCTTTTTATTAATTTGTTTTTACGGTGTTGTCTCACCGTACGACCGTTTCTCCTTCTTGTGGAGCCATCTAGTGATTTCACAACATAGACCGTTTCCGCATGCTTTTGGAATTATTCCGTTTATTGTTTTGCTATGGAATATACTGATTTTTATTTATAATGACATTTTTTTTGAAGAGAAGGAGAGACCAGAGCATTTAAAATCCTTTGCTTGGTCGCCCTCTGCGTAGGCTGGGAGGAGCCTCCGGTTCGTTGCTGGTTAAGACGGGCGCACAGTGCACCTGCCGGCTGAGCTGCTCATGAACCCCATTTTGGCACCATAAACCTGCGGCCAAATGCAGGAGAGGCATATGATACTTCAAGAGAATGTTACTCCAAGTGCTTTGTCTGGCGCTGCCTCTTCAGCGTTGCCGACGGTGGAACCGGGGTTTGTGGTATCGGGGGGCTTGAGCTCAAGAGCTTGTCGTTTCCCTTCTTGTATGCGTGTTCTGCTGCCAACCCTGGCCTCTGTAGCAGCAATTGCATTCTTCGTCCTTTTCTGCTTTCGTGCTTATCACAGGCGTGCAGTCCAGGGCCTTCGAAGCCGCAGACTGGCCAGCTCAGAAGATGATAATAGGTCAGTTGAATCTTGCGGCACCCCTGATGACGCAGAAGGGCAGGAAGACAACAATGGCTCACACACTTCAAACCTGCCTGCTGACGAAGATTTGAGTCTTCCTGTTAAAAAGAGGAAGTTGCTACGCATGGTTGAAACCGGTGCCGGTGGTGATGGACGTTATCCCCAGCAGCAGGAGCAACGAGACGATAGAACTGCTGCAGGTCCATCAGGTATATCGTCATTTGCAGCCTCTCATACACCAGGACGGCTTGGCTCCTCATTTTCGTCTGTTCCCAAGCCAGCGTCTCCGCCGCAAACAAGAACTCCGGCAGAACTAGATGCGGCCACAGTACTGCTGAATCTCCACCCTCACCTTCATGCTGCTGGACATTCTGCATCAGATAGCAAGCAAGAAGCCCCCGTGGATGTACAACAGCTGTGGCAGACGCGCCAGATGCAGTGGCCGCTGCAGCGAGAGCAACAAGGGCCTCAGCTACAGGAGCAGGTGAAGAGAAGGCGGCGGAATCCGAAGCAGCGACGGGCCAAGCAGCAGCAACACCAAGCAGAAGGGCTACATCAGCAAAGGTGGCAGCAGCTGCACTTGCATCACGTGCTTTGGCAGCAGCAGCAGCAGGTGACGCAGCAAGAGGAACGCGGACAGCAGCAGAAGCAGGCGGGGCGGGAACAGCAAGAGGATCTGCAGCTATCGGAGGGAGGGCAGCAGCAGTTGTTGCAACCGGCTGGCCTGCTCTCGGAGGGGCTGCTGGAAGATGAATGGATTGTTCCGGACCCTCCAAGGTCTGAGGCGCCTCAAACCGGTGCCTTTCAACAGACATTACAGGCTTCTGCTCCACTAGCTTCAGCACGTCTCTTGATGCCCAATCAGGTTATTGTGCGCGTGATTCCGGGATATTCAATAGTTCCTGTTGGGGGAATCCCTGCTGCTAGTGCTGCAGGGCCGTCAGGAGATAAAACTGCTGCTGCACCTGGTGCTGCAGCCGCAGCAGAAAGCAAAGCAGCCACACCTGGATGGCATACTTCTGGCCCGCCCCCTTCTGCATCGACGACGCCAGGGGAAGGTACGAGCTTGGAGATGCCAATCGTCTCTGGTTCGCCTTTGTTTGGCAGTACTGAAGGTGCGGGAGCAGCATCTGCTAGAACAGCACCAGCAACAACAACAGGTCCCGCCCTAGACTCACCTGTATCTACTACTCCGGCAATCACGGAGTCGCGAGGGACGCAGACTTCACCTGTTTCTAATGCAAAAGTGCACCCATTCTTGCATGTGCCCAAACGAATAGTAAGGATTACTCCGGCGTCCTACTTGGTTGACATGAGGCGCGCCGTGACCACTCGGCCCGGCAGGCGGGACCTCGTGTCGCTGTTGCAGAAAGCCCACGATCTGTTGTCGCTAGAATTTCTGTATTTTAATGACATGAAGCAATTGGCTGTCGTAACAGAGGGTCTGGTAGAACACGCGGTGAATCATCAACGTCGGGACCTCTCACATGAGAGGATTGGGCGTGCCGCAGAGAGACTGGGTATGCGCTTCCTCCTCATGGATACTGTGGTGTGCGCCTTCATAGCTCTCGGGCAGAAAGTAGAGGCTAAATATTGGAATCTCTTCTCACGCGCCGTTAGCCACACCCCTCCCATCGGGAACATCGAGGGAAGTAAAGCAAGATCGCCGGCGCCTTCCTTCTCTTTGTGTCAGGACCTTAGCAGAGCGATATTGACACTAAAAGAAGGAAAGAGGCCGAAACCTGAAGAACTCCTGAAGATCAAGAGGAGGCTCCTCTGCTCGCGGACCTCTCCTGCGCGTTTTCAGAAGCCGGATTTCGACCGCTGGAGGGAGGATGACTTTAGACGCACTGGTGGGCCTTAGCCTGGATAATCAGAGACGCGGATTTTTTCGTAAGCCTCAGTGGAAGAGCAGGGACAACTGAGGAGAAACACGAATCTGCATTTTACAAAAAACCATTCGTGCCTTCCGCTTCTCCACATCAGCCATCGGCTACTATTACAGTGACGCCGTCCAACCCTCCCGGCGTGATAGATGTTACAAGCATTAGCTAAAGACGCTAAAGTGAATTCTAAAGGTCACCAACTGCCCATTTGGAGTGCTCCCGCTTGCATTTGGATGGGGCGAAAACGTGGCAAGCAATTGAGTTGAAATAGACGAAACTTGTTAAGGAAATGAAGCGCTGGTTGTCCTGGGTTTACTGCACTGAGCAGCGTGGGTATCTGGTCAGATCGGAGGCGTTTCCACTCGCTTCGTGGAAATTGAATGGAATGACTCGAGATGGTGCAGACACCAACTGACGGAGAGCCAGGCAGTGGCTCTGTTGCACCTGCGATGTTTGCATGCTTGAGTGTGCGCGGCTATTGCAGCTTCTCAGAAGCTTCTGGGCGATGCCAAAGATGCTAGCTACAGTGGCAAATGCTTCCTGGAGTAACAGCAAATAGGCCTTTGGAACACCTTCCGTATGTACCATTAGTCACGCCGCAGCCTCTCTGACGATAGGTGGAAACAGCTTAGGGCCGGCAGACCTTCTGTTCATATGTGGGTCAGGAGCTCAGCAGGGCAGTATAAATGCAGAAGAGCGGGAAAGACCGGAACCAGATGAACCGGTGAGGCTCAAGAGGATGATCTTCTGGTTGCCGGCCTCTTACTCGCGTTTTAAAGCAAAAGGTTTCGACATCTGGAGGCAGGATTGCCACAGTCGCACAGACCAGAAGGGCCTTAGGCTTTCTCACCGTGTACACGTCAGCGAACAGGGGGGGCCAGGCGAGGAAGAAGGCAGAGGCGTATTTTAAGAAGAGAAGTCGTATGTGTTTTGCTTGTTTGCTCTCATCTTGCATCGGCTGCTTTTGCGGATACGATTTCCAGCCCTGTCAACCAGCTGCCAAATCCAGTAATTAACAGTTTCAGGCGAACGTTGCTGCGACAGACACTGAACTCAAAAGCGCAACATTTTCCGGTTGGAAGGCTTAAGCTTGAAAGCGGGCTGAGCAGAAATGTTTCAAGCAACTAAAATAAACGAACCTTAATGCGAGAGCAGAGGCGATAAAGCTTTCATTGTTTTTTGTCTTCTTGTGCTGGGCTGCGTGAGCATGGAACCGGACCGAAGGCGTCTCTGGCTCTCCAGGACTTCAGTGAAATGAGTCCAGCTTTTCGCACTGGCGTTGCAGCGCCACTGCGAAGGTGGTTGTGCATTAACCTAGGCATTTCCACGCACGTGTGTGCAGGCATTGCGACGTTCGCGATGCGATTAGGCTTCCCGGGTGCCGCTAGCACGGGAGGCAACCGCTTCAAAGCACAGGCAACAGCAAGCCGGACGGCTACATTGAAGCGGTGCCTTTGTGTTTTGGCCTATTCCGAGTATGGTCTCCTTGATGCAGGTATACGTACTCCCACATATGTCCAGGTTGACTACAGGAGGGAAGGGAGGTGTTATTGTGTAGGGCGTTCCTCTATTCATCAAAAGGAGGCTTGTGTTTGATTGAACGTCGTATTTCATTTCAACAGCACATACAGCAAGGCATGCTGCAACCCACAGCATTCACCACTATGCCCAGTCTTGTATCACTGAGGCCAAAGCGAAGGGAGACTGTAGGGGAGCTGGACTGATCCCGGAGGCAATCATGCCACTATTTGGATTCTGTAATAGCTGAAGGTGGTCCTCAGCTAAGATCGACGGCTTCCGTTACAGAGGGGGCCTCCCTTGAGCTGCAGCACACCGTGAGGCGGCCCCTGCTGCAAGGTAACCCACCTCATGCAAGCATACACAAGACCCTTCTTTATGCATACGTTTTGCAGGAGACGGGTGCTAAAGATTCTATCCGCCCTCATTAGCTCACCTGCAACCTATATATATA
>CAJFCZ010000218.1:0-2500 GCA_904066245.1 Eimeria sp. OTU-Y
TCCTGCGGTTGGTCATGCTGCTGTAGCTGTTGCTGCTGCTCTTGCTCTTGCTGCTGCCCTTGCTGCTGCTGTAGCTGATACTGCTCCTGCTGCTGTAGTTGATGCTGCTGCTGCTGCTGCTGCTGCTGCTGCTGCATGCAGGCCTCAGTCCTATAGAGTAAATGCCATTCGATATAAACTTAATTAAATAAATTATAAAAATAATATAATAATAAAAGTATTGTGTGTATATGCAGTGGGGAGCTCTGCTGTTAGTAGAAAACAAACAAATACAAAAAATTATTGAGGTGTATGTACACCTCAATGCGTGCATGCATCAATACACCAATCTATCGAAAACAAAACAGCAGCAGCTGCTGCAGCAGCTGCAGCAGAAATGAGCAGCAGCAGCAGCAGCAGCAAGTGGAGCTTGTGTCTGAAGAGAGAGAGCATCTATCGGTTCAGCAGCTGCTGCAGGGGAAACAACTAAACCCTAAACCCTAAACCCTTAACCCTAAACCCTAAACCCTAAACCCTAAACCCTAACGAGCAGACACCGCTTAAGGAAAAACGATTGGAGATCCCTGGCTAGCTGCAGCTAGCTAACAGAGCCAACTACGAAGCAGCTAACACCTTAGCTAGCTAGCTAGCTAGCTAGCTAGCTAGCTAAGGTGTTGCTGCTTCTTCTCTTAAGGTGGAAGAAATGAGATATCTCTTCAGGCAGCTGCATGCAGCTAGCCATAGCTAGCTGCATGCAGCTAGCCACAGCTAGCCACAGCTAGCCACAGCTAGCTGCGGCTAGCTACGGTTGGCAGCATAGCGATTCTCTCTGCTTCAGAGGTGCCTCGGGAAGCAACGAATCTCCTTGAAACAAAGCAGGTGTTGCAGCAGCAGCAGCAGCAGCAACAACCGCTGCTGCTGCTGCTGCTGCTGCTGGGAGACAACGGAGACTCAAGGGGCTCCACCTGTCTCCGTCCAGCAGCACGCAGTACGAAGGCGAGCCAAGAAGCCAACTCTGCTTGCTGCTGCTGCAGCAGGAGTAGCAGCAGCAGCAGCAGCTGCTGCTGCTGCTGCTGCTGCAGCAGCAGCAAATCTTTCGAAGCACCCCTCTTGGGCTAAGGCTGCTGTTGCTGCTGGCAGCAGCAGCTGTCATGTTGCAGCAGAGCTGCTGTGAAGGGCGCATGCACTGCTGTGGACAGTTGCCTGCAGCAGCACCTGCTGCAGCAGCTGCTGCAGCAGCTGTCTTGCTGCTGCTGCTGCAGCCTTAATATCAACAACACCGCAGCAAGGGTAATACAGCAGCGACGCCTTGAGTGATGGGACTCGCACTTCTGTTGCTGCTGCTGCTGCTGCTGCTGCTGTTTCTGTTGCTGATCCTGCAGCTTGTGCTGGCCCTGCTGCTGCTTCTGCTGCTGCTGCTGCTTGGTTGCATGTATGGGAGGCAGCAGCAGCAGCAGCAGCAGCAGTGACATGCGCATCAGCAAAGCCTTTCTGCTGCAGCAGCCGCTCGATAGCCTGCATATCGGGCTGGCCGAACAACAGTGTGGGGCAGCAACAGCTAGATGCAGCAGCAGCAGCAGCAGCAGAAGCAGCAGCAGCAGCAGGAGTAGCAGCAGCAGCAGCAGCAGCAGGAGCAGCAGCAGGAGGAGCAGCAGGCAGCAGCGTAGCGCTGCCACCTTTGCAGTAAAGCAGCGACCCCTCACCAACTGGTGCAACAAGCACCTGCTGCTGCCGCTGCTCTCCCCCTTCAGCAGCAGCAGCAGCTGTTGCTGTTGCTGCTGCTGCTGCTGCTGCTGCTGCTGCTGTTGGGGCTTCGCATGCATGCAGCTGCAGCTCGTCTGCTGCTACCTGCAGCAGCGAGAAGCTGTTAGACAGCAGCACAGCATCACTATAGCAGACTCTCTTCTCTATAGGCAGCACAGCTGTAGGCAGCATCAGATGAAACGACTGCTGCTGCTGCTGCTGCTGCTGCTGCTGCTGCTGCTGCTGCTGCTGTGAGCTGTTGCTGCTGCTGCTGCTGCTGTTGGGGAGGATTCCACAGAAGAAATAGGGGAGAGCTATGCTTGCTGCTGCTGCAGCACGCTGCTGCAGCAGCAGCAGCACATCATCTGCTGCCAGTCTGTAGTCTAGTGGGATGACTGCCAGCTGTATAGCCATGTCCCCTGCTGCTGCCCAACCCTGCTGCTGCTGCTGCTGCTGCTGTTGCTGCTGCTGCTGCTGCTGCTGCAGGAAGGGGCCTATGAAGGACTCATCATAGAGGAAGGGCCACAGCAGCAGCCCGCATGCAGCAGCAGCAAGCTGCCTTGCTCGCCCCTCCAGCAACCCTGCAAGAGCAATGTCGCTGCTGCTGCTGCTGCTGCTGCTGCTGCTGCTAGCAGTGGCAGCCTGCTGCCGCTGCTGGTATCGGCGCAGCAGCAGCTGCAGGTCTCTGGCTAGCTGATTCTTAAGAGCTGTCTGCTGCTGCTTCGGTGGGGGCCTAACAATATCTCCTGCTGCAGCAAATGTGGGGTCTACCAGCAGC
>CAJFCZ010000218.1:12500-19677 GCA_904066245.1 Eimeria sp. OTU-Y
ATTTCGTTTGCTGCTGCTGCGCTGCAGAGCGGCGGCAGCGCCTGCGAGGCTCTGCAATGCCTCCATACCCTTGCCAGCAACAGCAGCAGCAGCAGCAGCAGCAGCAGCTGCAGCAGCAAGGGCGAGAGCAGCGCTGTTTCTGAAGGCATGCATCTTCTGTACTGTAAGACACAGAGCCCCTGCAGCACGTGCTGCTGCTGCAGCTGCACCACTTTCTGCAGCAGCAGCAGCAGCAGCAGCAGCAGCAACAGCATCCCATCTTCAGAAAATTTAGTCTTTAGTTGCTGCTGCTGCAGCCGCTGGTGCTGCTGCTTCGTACTTGCTGCTGCTGCAGCCGCTGCTGCTGCTGCTTCGTACTTGCTGCTGCTGCAGGGAAGGCCTTAATCTTGGCTGTTGAGCGGTGGGCGGAGACATTCGCTTTCCGTCGCAGCAGCAGCAGCAGCAGCAGCAGCAGCACGGGTGCCAACACAGACACAGCTTGCTGCTTCAGCGCGTTGTGCTGCAGCAGCTGCAGCAGCAGCTGCAGCAGCCGTGGCAGCAGCAGCCACTCTTCCTCTGCCTACACTCCAGAAGCTGCTGCAGTTGTAGACGTAAGCACCTAAAGCCATCTGCTGCAGCAGCATATGCTGCAGCGAATGCTGCTGCAGCAAATCCTGCTGCAGCAAATGCTGCTGCAGCATATGCTGCTGCAGCGGATGCTGCCGTTGCCTATGCTGAGCTGCAGCCGTTTGCTGCACTCGCTGAGCCACTCAAAGGCAGCAGCATCTTGCTGCTGCAGTTGTATCTGCAGTGAAGAGAGGTTGCACCCCTGCTGCTGCTGCTGCTGCTGCTGCTATTGTTGCTGCTGCTTCAGTAGGCACCGTGTGTTTAGTGGTTTGCTGCTGTGTTTCCAGCGGGTGCTGTTGTGGGGTGCAGGGAGCTGCGGCGTTGCTGCTGCTTCTGCCTGCTGCTGTAAAGTGCAGCCCGCCGCAGCAGCAGCAGCGGTGGGGGTTCGGGTGTATGCAGCAGCAGCAGCAGCAGCAGCAGCGTGCGCACTGCCAAGTGACTCCAGCAGCAATTGCGTCGCTGCTGCAGCAGCTGCTTGATGCTGTCCCATCTGCAGCACAGAGCAGCAGATTCGTTGGGGCTTTGCTGCAGGTGGGTGGTGTTGGTCTGTGCTGCCGTTGCTGCTGCTGCTGCTGCTGCTGCATCTCTTGCTGCTGCTGCTTTCGTGTTGCTGCTGCTTCGGCGTTCTGCTTATTAATCCTGTCTTCTCTTATGTTTGCTGCTTTTAGGTTATCGCGCTGCTGTTTGCAAGAGGAAGGGAGCAGCAGCAGCAGCATCAACGGCAGCAGCAGCAGCAGCAGCAGCAGCAGGAAGAGCAGCAAGACAGACACTCGGACCAGGATAGACGTCTGCTGCAGCAGGAGCAGCAGGCTGCTGTGTTCAGCTCTGTGCTGCAGCCGCTGCTGCAGCAGCTGCTGCAGCAGCTGCTGCACTCGTGGGCTATGGAGGGAGCTGCTGGCCCTGCCCTTTGTCTCTTCGGTGCCCTCTTACTTACGGATGTCAACGTGGAGCAGCAGCAGCAGCAGCAGCAGCAACAGCAGCAGCAGCAGCAGCAACAGGCGGAGGTGGAGGCTTATCTTATAGAGCAGCAAGTTCAGCTGCTGTCGATCGAGCTTCTGCTGCAGGTGGCAGAAGCAGCAGCAGCAGCAAGACGGCGCTCTGCACAGGCTAGGGAAGGCCTAGCTGCTGCTGCTGCTGCAGCAGCTGGGTGGCGACAGCTGCAGCCGAATGTAGCGCTGCTGCTGCAGCGGCTGCAGCAGCTGCAGCAGCATCAGCAGGGATCCATTGCTGTTGCTGCTGCTGCGCGTGCAACCCAGCAGCAGCTGCTGCAGAGGTGCTGGCAGCTGCTGCTGCGGGAGTCGTTCAGCAGCACAGGCAGATGCTTTGAAGCAGCAGCTGCTGCTGCTGCACCTTCGCTGCTGCGGGCCAAGCATCCCCAAGTTTTCCAGTCTGCTGCTGCTGTTATCAGTGCCACGCAGCAGCTGCAGCAGCTGCATGCACTGCTGCAGCAGCAGCGGCTGGACAGACCGCCTCAGCTGCTTGGAAGCAGCAGCAGCAGCAGCCCTCTGCCTGTTGCTTCTGCTGTGCCCGCTTTACCTGCTGCTGCGGGTTCCAGTACCTCTACTGCGAAGCAGCAGCAGCTGTCTGCTGCTAGGCGCGATGCGCCGCAGCAACAACACGCGGCAGCAGCAATGACGGCAGCAGCAGCAGCAGCAGCAACAGCAGCAGCAGATGGTGCTGCAATTGGTGACAGCCTCGCGACGGAGATGAATGGGGAGCCCTGGCAGTCCTGTGCAGCAGCAGCAGCAGAACCAGCAGCAGCAGCAGCACCAGCAGCAACAGCAGCACCAGCAGCAGCAGCAGCAGCAGCAGCAGTTACTGCAGCGGGGCCAGCTGCTGCTGCTGCTTTCGGTACACCAGCAGCGCTGGTGCTGCAGGCAGCAGAGCTGTGGGCATCAGCACAACTTACGCTGCAGAAGCAGGAGCAGCAGCAACTGCAGCAGCAGGTGCGCAGCTGCAGCAGCAGCAGCAGCAGCAGCAGCAGCAACTGTGAAGTGTTTGGAGGAGACTGTGAAGAGCTGCAGCGGCGCTGTGTGGCTGCTGCTGCTGCTGCTGCTGCTGCCTTGAGGGACGGAACATTCCTGCTGCTGCAGCAGCCGCAGCAGCTGCAGCAGGTGGTTACACAGGGCTTGCCTTGGTCTTTAGCGTGGCTGTGGGGTGAAGCAGTTGCTGCTGCACTTGCTGCAGTCCGTGCTGCTGCAGCACAGCAGTTCTCGCTGCGGCTTGGCTGCTGCACAGCAGCAAACGCAGCAGCAACAGCAGCAGCAGCAGCGGCGAATGGCTGGTCATGGCTACGAGCATGTTGGGTGTATGGGGCGCAGCAATTGCTGCAGCAGCAGCAGCAGCTGTGTGCCGAGGGAGAATGTTTGCTGCTGCTGCTGCAGCAGCAAATACCAGCAGCAGCAATGATATATACATTCTCTAATGCTGCACTCGACAGCCCCAAGGGCCCCTCACCAGATCTGCTGCTGCGCATGCACAGCCAGATGCAGCCTGCTGCTGCTGCAGTGTATGGGCCGCTGCTGTGCATGCAGCAGCGGCAAGAGGAGTTGCTGCTGCGCATGGCGCAGCAGCTAGATCTCCCTGGCCTGCTGCTGCACAAGCAGCAGCTGCTGCTGCAGCAGCAGCACAAACTCGTGCTGCAGGGGCACCTCGCTGCAGGGGGGAGGAGAGAATCCCTTGCTGCTCAGCTTCTGCTTGTGCTGCAGCAGCAGCAGCTGCTGCAGCAGCAACACGGATGCAGCAGCAGGCGCACATATGTATCGCTTCGCGGCAGCCTGGAGACGCTGGCCTCGCAGGTGTTGGGTCGATCTACAGCAGCAGCAGCAGCAGCAGCAGCAGAAGAAGAAGCAGCTGCTGCTGCAGCGGAGGATGTGGATCTGTATGAGCTACTGGATTCACCCACAGGGGCTTGGTGCAGCAGAGACAGCAGCAGCAGCAGCAGCTGCTGCTGCTGCAGGGATTCTGCTGCAGCAGCAGAAGCTGGATTCTCCTTAGCTTTCTGTCACCTGCTGCTGTCGAAGTTTGCTGCTCGCAGCGGTGCTGCGGTGTATCCGCAGCTCGGCATGCAGCAGCTGCAGCGCAGCAGCATTATCGGGGGTCCAGCTGCTGCTGGCAGGCTTGACAGTGCCCTGCTGCTGTTTACTGTGCTGCGCTGCTGCCTTACGGGGGCCTCGTGCTGCTGCTGCTGCTGCTGCTGTCCGCTGCACCAGCAGCATGAACAAAAGGAACTGCATGATCAGCATGGCATCCGCTGCTGCTTGCTGCTGCGAGATAGGAGGAATGTGCAGCAGCTGCTGCTGCAGTGCAACGCCACATTTGCTGCAGAGCAGCAGGCGCTGCTGCGGGGGAGGGGGGCTGTGTCTGCTGCTCATCTGCAGCAGCTGCTGGTGTTGAGGTGTATGTACACCTCAGTTTGCTGCTTCGTAGAACGGGCAGCAGCAGAGAATTGGCTGCGGCCATGTGAATGCGCTGACATTAGAGCAGCAGCAGAAGCTGCTGCAGCATCTTATGCTGCAGCATCAGGATTCTCAGCAGCCAGCAGAAGCAGCAACAGCAGCAGCAGCAGCAGCAGCAGCAGCAGCAGCAGCAACGCGTGTTTCTGCTTTCCCAGGCAACGACTGGCCATGCTTGCCGAGTCTATGGCCTTCGTCGCAGACGTGCTGGAGCCTGCTGCACTAAGCAGCAGCAGCAGCAACAGCAGCAGCTGTTATTGCTGCTGCTGCAGTGCAGCAGCTCGCTGCAGCGCTATCTGCTACAAAGCTCCAAGGTGGCGCCGTATGTGCTGCAGCAGCAGCTTCAGCAGCAGCAGCAAACGCTTGGTGCAGAACCAGCAGCTACCCCCGTCTCCTTCTGTGGTGGCCAGCAGCAGCAGCAGCAGCAGCAGCAGCTTGTGCTGCAGCGGCACTAGAGCCTGCATTGTTACACAGGAAAGCCCGGCTGCTGCTGCGCTGCTGCGGCTGCTGCTGCTTGATGAGATCGAGCGCCTTGCTGCTGCGTTTTGTTACATCGTACCCCAGAATGCAGCAGATGCAGCAGAAGCAGCTGAAGCAGCAGCAGCAGCGGCTGGAGCAGCAGCTGCTGCTGCGGAGGTAATAAGGGCAGCAGCAGCAGCTCAAGCATGCAGCAGCAGCAGCAATAGCAGCAGCAGCAGCAGCAGCAGCAGGCCCGTGGGGAGTATCAGGCTGCGCAGAACGTATGTGCTGGAGCTTGTAGCCTCAGCAGCAGCAGAAGCAGCAGTCGCTGCTGCACCATCCATCAGCTGGCCTGCTGCTGCATCAGCTCCACATAGGGATTCGCTGCTGCTGCGGCGTTTGCTGCAGCAGCAGCCAGCCACAGCAGCAGCCTCTCGACGCAGCAGCAGCAGCAGCAGCAAAGGCCCCTCGACTACGGAGAAGCAGGGGAAGGCAGCCAAGGAGAGTTCAAAGGATGACACAGAGCCAGATGCAGAGTCTGCAGCAGCAGCAGCAGCAGCAACAGCAGCAGGCACCACAGTTGCAGCAGCAGCAGCAGCAGCAGCAGCAGCAAGGCTGCTGCAAGATGCCCCCCTGTCTCTTGTTGCTGCGGCATCGCTGCGGCTGCAGGCCTTCCCCGCCTTCTCTGTTGCTATGTGAGCTGTCACCCTGCCTTCCTTGTTGCAGCAGCTCTCGTGCAGCAGCAGCAGCAGCAGCAACCGCAACATATTTATTTCTTTACTTGTGCTGTGGTGTAGGTGGAGCTGTCCTGCTGTTGCATCAGCAGCAGCTGACCCGGTGCTGGCAGCAAGGGAGCTGCTGCTGCTGCAGCAGCAAACACCAGCAGGAGGAGCGGCTGCTCTGTGGCGTTTGCTGCTGCTGCTGCTGCAGCAAGAGGTAGTGAGCTCCCTTCGCCCCTTGCTTCCATCCGGCAGCTGCTTCATGGGCGGTGCTGCTGCAGAGATAGCGCAATTGTCTCAGCAGCACAGCCAGAAGCAGCAGCAGCAGCAGCAGCAGCAGCAGCAGCAGAAGATGCAGCCTCTGCCCGCTCTGGCGATGGTTATTCACTGTCTCCTTTACTGCAGCAGCTCCTTGCCCCTTCATGGTTTGCTGTTTCTGCTACAGCCGAGCACAGCAACAGCAGTGGCTGCAGCGTGCTGCATCAGCAGCAGCAGTTGCAGCAGCAGCAGCAGCAGCAGCAGCAGCAGCAGCAGCAGTAAGCGCCACACAGAACCCCCACCTGCTGTAAGTGAGATCGCGGCTGTTGGCCCCATTCAAATCCTGCGTGCAGCAGCTTGCCAGGTGCTCATGCTGAGCAGCAGCAGCAGCAGCAGCAGCAGCAGCAGCAGCAGCAGCAGCATGCCAGTAACGCCGCAGCAGTACCTCTTTTCCTTCGTACAGCCGCAGCTGCTGCAGGCGCTTCGAGTTGATCCAGGGCGAGCCCTGGAAGTTGCTATCATTGCAGACTTCTGCAAGCAGCAGCAGCAGCAGCAGCAGCAGCAGCAGCAGCAGCAGCAGGGAGAGGGGGATTCTGGTAGCGGCGTGCGGTGTACATACCGCCAGCTCTCTTTAGTCATGCAGCTTGACTCTGCTGCTAACGTAAGAGCTCCTGCATTTCTGTCTCCTTTCTCCCCACACTGTCTCCTCTGTCTCCTATTAACTGTCTCCTCTCTCATTATACTGTCTCCTCTGTCTCCTATTAACTGTCTCCTCTCTCCCCATGCTGTCTTGTCTGTCTCCTACTAACTGTCTCCTCTCTCCCCACACTGTCTCCTCTGTCTCCTACTAACTGTCTCCTCTCTCCCCATACTGTCTCCTTTTCACTGTCTCGTCTCTTCGTATACTGTCTCCTTTTCACTGTCTCCTCTTACACTTTCTGGCTGTCTCTCCTGCCTGCTGCTGCTGCTGC
This sequence comes from Eimeria sp. OTU-Y, assembly GCA_904066245.1. Classification (NCBI taxonomy): domain Eukaryota; phylum Apicomplexa; class Conoidasida; order Eucoccidiorida; family Eimeriidae; genus Eimeria; species Eimeria sp. OTU-Y. The sequence continues at coordinate 18,969 of CAJFCZ010000218.1, forward strand.
TACTGCTGCTGCTGCTACTGCTGCTGCTGCTGCTGCTGCTGCTGCTGCTGCTGCTGCTTGGGCTCCTCTCTTCACTCTCTGCATGCATCACTGTCTGTACACTCCATCTTTCTCTCTGCTGTCTCTGTAGCAGTTATCTGTCTCCTTCTATTGAGCTGTCCTTCCTGTTTATCTATTACCCGTGCTGTTGCTGCTGCTGCTGCTGCTGCTGTTGCTGCTGTTGCTGTTGCTGCTGTTGCTGGTACTGCAGCTCGAAGACAGTGACCCTCTTGCTGCTAAAGCCAAGCAACTCAGGGTAAGAACGTGCGGAAGGTTTAGGGTTTAGGGTTTAGGGTTTAGGGTTTAGGGCTTTAGCTGTTGCGATAGGGTTTGGCTAGGGTTTGTCTGACAGTCTGCTGAAAACGCCGGCTCTGGGTCAACAAGCGCTGCTGCTGCTGCTGCTACTGTTGCTGCTAATACTAAGGCTGCTGCTGCTGCTGCTGCTGCTGCTGCAGGCTGAGCTGTTTCGTTTGATGACTGCGGAGACTCGCGATTTCCTAGAGAGTCAGGTGCAGTACTGGAAGGCAGTCATTGGCCTCAGGTAACCAGCTTGCTGCTGTGTTGCTGCTGCTGCTGTGTTGCTGCTGCTGCTGTGCTGTGCTGCTGCAACAGCTGCTGTTGCTGTGTTTCTATTGTACCGCTGCTGCTCCTTGCTCAGTATATATATATA